>JANAVB010000599.1:688027-888027 GCA_029216955.1 Iris pallida | reverse complement strand
ATTTTAAATACCATAATACTAGAGGTATGTACCGTAGTTGAGGACTCTGTGATTATCGTAGCCTTGCTCACTGGCATAACGGAGATTCTGAGTATCATGATGATTGGACAGACGCATACGATTATCGATCTGCATGATTTTCCTGTGTTTATTTTGATTTAATTTTGAGGATAATTTTTTTAAGGTGGATAGACTTATAGCACCAAGTTTCTATTTAAGAGTAATTTTAAATTTTATAATTTTAGTCATTTAATTCATGCTTTGATTTTTGAGATTTTAAATCATTTTAAATTTTAAGCCATGATTTGTGATTTTAATGATTTGCTAGTGAAACCTTAGAGACTGTTTGACCTAGAGCCTAACCATGTGATTAGGATGTTTTCAGTATCATTTCTGGCCCAAGGATATTTTGGTCATTGGACCTATTTGATTTATTTTAATATTTTGCATTGGTGATTGTTGATTTTGCTTTTGATAGGTGAGATTTTGTGATGGTTTCGTGTCCGTGTCGAACACGTAACAGTTTTTATTTGCGAGTATTGTTGTATCTTAAGAGATTTTTATTTTGCTGAATTTTTTTTCTTTCTCTTTTTTCTTTGGAAGTATTCGAGAGGGATTGTTTTCTGCGTGTGTTTTTCTGTGATTGCTTTGTATTAATTTCGAGGACGAAATTTTTTTAAGGTGGATAGATTTGTCACCCCCAGTTTTTAGGAACAGGGGTATTTTTGTCATTTTGTACTTTTGAATATTTTTGAAAGTTATTTTATTATTTATGATATTGTTTTGGGGTTATTAGGGTCGGGTTCGAATTTCAGCTCATTCTGACTTGTATCGGGGACCCGGGGTAGCTTAGACTCTGATCGGGACCCAACTGGAACCGACCAACTTGTCATGACCAAATCCAGATATTTATATTTGACTAATCCCATTTGATTTTAGTGGGATTAGGGATTAGAATTAGATTTAGAACTTGAAATTAGGAGTTTTCAAGTTACCATTTTGACCCCAACTCAAACCACTCATTTCTTTGACTTGGAGGGCATTTTGGTAAATTGCCAAATGCCCCCAACCCTCTAGGATGTGGCCGGCTATGTATGGAGCACCCCCTCTCCTTTGCTTCACTCCAAAGCAACCTCTCTCTCTCCATTTCATTTCTATCTACAACTTTCTCTCTCTTGTTCTTCCCCAAAATTTAGAGAGCCACTCTATTGATTTCATCTCCAAATCCACCATTGTTTCCACCAAATATTCTTCTTTTCTCTTCTACTCCATGAAAGGAAGGAGCTAGCCAAGTTTGGGAGGATTCGGAGCTCGTTCGTGTCCTTTTGAAATCTCTACGTGTCGGTGTCGAGTCGGGAAGCTTTTTCATTTGGATCTCTCTCCCGGAAGGTATAATCTCTCTTCTAAATCACCACAACATGCATATAGGATTATTTTTGACCCATAGGAATAACCCCCATGGTTGTGTCTCCATTTGTGTCCGTTTCGTGTCCTTTTGGAGACTTTTAGGAGTGTTCTATGTGTAGGTTTGTGTCCTAGTAGAAAATTCCTATTGGACTCTTGTTTTTAATATATATATTGTGTGATTAATTATTAGACATTTAAATTCCAGATTTTATATTGTTTAGAGAAGGTATTTTCAATGTATCATATTGTATCATATTTGTTTTATATATATATATATATATATATATATATATATATATATATATATATATATATATATATATATATATATATATATATATATATATTTACATGGTGTCATGAGAATAGTGGTAGTGGTGTTGAGAGTGTGTATTATATATATATATGTGTGTGTGTGTCTGTATATATATATATATAGATATGTGTGTGTGTATGTAGATATGTATGTGGGAGAATGAGGAGGAGAATAGAGAGGAGAATGGGAAGGAGGAGAATAGAGAGGAGAATGAGAGAAGGAGAAGGAGGAGGAGAATGAGGAGGAGAATAGAGAGGAAAATGAGAAGGAGAATGAGGAGGAGAATGAGGAGGAGAATAGAGAGGAGAATGAGAGAAGGAAAAGGAGGAGGAGAATGAGGAGGAGAATAGAGAGGAGAATGAGGAGGAGAATGAGGAGGAGAATAGAGAGGAGAATGAGAAAGAGGAGAATGAGGAGGAGAATGAGGAGGAGAATAGAGAGGAGAATGAGAAGGAGAAGAATAAAGAGGAGAATGAGAAGGAGGAGAATAGAGAGGAGAATGAGAAGAAGAATGAGGAGGAGAATAGAGAGGAGAATAAGAAGGAGAATGAGGAGGAGAATGAGGAGGGGAATAGAGAGGAGAATTGGAAGGAGGAGAATAGAGAGGAGAATGAGAAGGAGAATGAGGAGGATAATAGGAAGGAGAATGGGAAGAAGAATGAAGAGGAGAATAGGAAGGAGAATGGGAAGGAAAATGGGAAGGAGAATAGGAAGGAGAATGGGAAGGAGAATGAGGAGGAGAATGGGACGGAGAATGGGACGGAGAATGAGGAGGAGAATGGGACGGAGAATGGGACGAAGAATGGGACGGAGAATGAGGAGGAGAATGAGGAGAAGAATAGAGAGGAGAATGAGAAGGAGAATGAGGAGGATAATAGGAAGGAGAATGGGAAGGAGAATGAGGAAGAGAATAGGAAGAAGAATGGGAAGGAGAATGGGAAGGAGAATAGGAAGGAGAATGGGAAGGAGAATGAGGAGGAGAATGGGACGGAGAATGGGATGGAGAATGAGGAGGAGAGTGGGACGGAGAATGGGACGGAGAATGAGGAGGAGAATAGAGAGGAGAATGAGAAGGAGAATGAGGAGGAGAATGAGAAGGAGAATAGAGAGGAGAATGAGAAGAAGGAGAATGAGAAAGAGAATGAGAAGGAGAATAGAGAGGAGAATGAGAAGGAGAATGAGGAGGAGAATAGAGAGGAGAATAAGGAGGAGAATGAGGAGGAGAATAGAGAGGAGAATAAGGAGGAGAATGAGAAGGAGAATGAGAAGGGTAAATGTAGGAAATAGGTATTGATGAGATATTGAGTTTAACTTCTAAGATGTGATTAGAAATAAGTTGTCTTGGTAGGTAATGACTATATGAGGGTAGTTTAGGCTAGTCTTGACCTCCGTTGACCAAGAGTGGACTTTTTGACCAAAAGTCAACTTTGGGTCAATACTTTACCCAAATTAGTCCCAATTTCCATTAGACTTGTGTAGTTGACCAAAAGTCAACTATTAGTCACCATTGACCTAAAGTTGACCAGGGTTGACCTAGAGTTGACCAGGGTTGACCAGTTGACCAAAAGTCAACTGTATGCCAACTCTTGACCCCATTTGACTTTCTTCGACTTGTTTTGACCCGTGATGACTGGTATGACCTAGAATTGACTTGGTTAGGCTTAGATTGACTTGATATAACTTGACTTGACCTAGATTGACTTGACAGGACTTAGTGTGACTCAGTGAGACCTAGATTGACCTAGATTTCATATCATTCATTGTGAATCATTCTTAAACTTGTTTAAACCTAAATTAATATATAGTATCTCATCTTTAGGTCTCTGATTTCCGCTCTGAGCATTGATATACCATACAGCTCAGGACAGCAGGCGAGTACATTCACTGATAGTTTTTATTGTCTTGATATCTGCTATATCCGATTCAGTCGTAGTGTCTTACTTGATTCTTAGTCACGATAGCTCACGGACTAGTACACATTGGATCATGACATGAGATGTTGTTCCTAGATTTCTGGGTATATGGTACACTCCCTGTCTTGTTCCCTGTACTTGTATAGACACCGATTTCTAAGAGGATTTGCTACCCTCTTACGAAATTACGTGCCATGACGTGTCATGTCCAGATCCATTGTACTATTCAGGGATGGGGAATTGTTAGGGGCTATGTGATCCAAGCCACCCTGTCACTATTCATGTGCTCACGCCACTCTTATCTTACGAAGGGTGTAGCGAGATCCTTTACCTTGTGCTCGTTATCCAGGTTGGCCGGCATGACTCTCCGTTGAAGTCACCGCGGATTGCCGGGCCATGTGGATAGCCTGTCCTGTCACTTATCCCAAGCCGATCACATATCGCTCTAATAATTCAAATCACATTTTATATTTACTTTATCTTATCGTATATCCTGCTCTGTTCTACATTCAGTATTTTCTCACCATGCCATGATATACAGTTACTCACATGCTCTACTTGCCTTACATTGTACCTTGATTGGAGACTAAGTTCTGCTCGGGAGAAGAGTTACAACCCCGGTCCTTGTTTGGTTTAAGGGTTGTAACTCGACTTCCGAACGGTTTCCAAGTCTTCATATATCTTTTTCTTGTAGTTCATTATGCTGTCTCTTATAGAATTTGTCAATTCACATGGAACTGTTGTTAGTGTTTGTACTTGTTCATTTTTCTGACAGGATACCGTTATGAAATTTTACAGATGTTTCTGAGACAGATGGAGACTCAGGCCAGGACAGTGGTCTGATAGATTGGCCACTAGATTTTATCCTCCCTGAGTAGTTAGCACTTGTTAGGCTTGACTGGACTGCGATCCAGCTTGGATTTTAGAATGTAGTATTATATATTATTCTGTGATGTTATGTTTAGTTTTGGACTTGTGTGGATCTTGAACTTATTTTTCTTGCTTCATCTATCATATTTCCTTTCCATGCTATCTACCTTAGTTTTACATTTGTGATTGAGACTGTATTGCTATGTCACCTCCATTCGGAGTGTATATACTGTACAGGTACCTTTATCTGTTTAGTTGTAGTATTCTAGATGACCTAGACAGCGTTCTACCGCCGATGCTGCGGCGTAGGTTGGACGTACCCACTTCTCGTGCCCCTAATCAGGGTGCGGGTCGTGACATTAAGCGCGAACCTAAAGGATCTTCGAAGGACTCACATTACTCACATTATCAAGATGACTTTCTGCCACGATTGCATAACCTTATAAGCGATCCCTCCGCAAAATTCTAAATCCAAGAAGGCTTCTTCGAGCCAGCCAGCCATCATAATGCACCATGCAGATCGGGACATTATATCGAAGACTAATGAGACTTTGGCCTTTGTCACTTATGTGTCTCCAAATGCTTCTTTTGAAGCCTCATCTATTCGCGACGTTGAAGTTGTTCCTCAAGGAACTAACTTGACCATTTTCTCAAAAACTAATACTCCTTTTTCAGTACTAAGTCAGCTCCTGGCGAAACTAACTTAATAGTTTTTGTGAAAACTAATATTGTCCTTCGCTGCACTAAGATAGTTCTGCACAAAATTAGTCAAATAATTTCTAATAAAACTTATGCTAATGTTCTAAAAGACCAAGTCAAGTCTGGCTATGCTCAGGGTCAAACTCGGTAGGGATATTTATGTGGATGAAGTCCAAGTCCATGAAAAATTGACTAAAGAAGACTTTTACATAACTATTAAGCCAGTTTAATTATGCTGAAATACTGAATTAGCCCACTACTATGAAACTGCGAAGTTAGTTCAATACCAAGGGACTATTCAATCATCCTATTGTAGTAGAACTCCCAAACTAGTTCAATTCTTTGGGACTAATCAATCAATCTATTCTTGTGAAGTTGTCCTCTGAGTTCAGAACTATAACACAGATAACTTCCTCCATGGAACTCAAAACCACGATGTTAATAGTTCATGTCTTGAAACACAATGCTAAGGAACTTAATATCGTGGAACATAATACCACGGAACGTAATATTATGGCGTACTGAGAATGGAGGGCGATTGGCTGCGACTGTAAAAATGAAACATGAGAAGCAATACTGCCATTAGAGGAGGATAATATTAACCAAAGTCAAGAAGTAAACCCATATTTCGTCAATAGAAATAGAAATTCATTGTGCATTGATTACTGCTAAAATAGGATCATACTCAGATCTAATGCTTGGAGAAGCTAAAGTGAACGATCATCATTGGCAGGTTTGTTAGCATTGGCAAGTGAAAGAGCTAAAGATATGGCATGCTCAATATAATCCTCCATGGAATGAGATCCTTTGGTGATGGTTTGCTACTCGAATTTTGAAATATCGAACACGAACCTAAGTTTGAGCACCAAAGAGAATTTTTAAGGAGAACCACACATAGAGTGAGCCTTCTTTTTACCAGCAACAAAAGACAACACATAGTCAGAGAAGGAAGAGATAAGTCGACCAATCATCATCTGATCAAGACGATCCTATTGGCACACGACATAAAAGTTCGTTCTATTAGCATCAAGAACAAGTTTGTGATTGTTGCTAAGTACGAACCCCATAAGTTCCTAGCTCTTGAGGATAGGGATGACTTACGTCCACCAAAGAAGATAGTTGGTGCGAAAAAGCTTCAGAGAGGTCTTGTTTGATAGATTTAAAGGCAAACAATGGAAAAAGACAGAGAAGCAAATGCAATTTTAAGGTTTCATGAAGAAGCCATGGGAACATAAAGCTGGATAGTAGGCTTTCCTACCATGCTAGATTTTGAACATTTTCTTTGACTGATTTGTGAGTATTTCTTATGTGTATAAATACAATATTTGTCAGATCTCGTAGATTTTTTTATAAACATATATGTGATAATTAGGATACAATTGACAAATCTTTTATAATAATAGGTTTTTTATAATCATTCACATCCTCAATTTTTTGCATCCCCAAGCATCCCATGCTATGCACCGTTAAATGTTTTAAGTCATCTAATTTTAATCATTGATTTGAATGGTTCAAATCAACAATTAAGATTAAATGAGTTAAGCAAGATCCAGCGGTTGTTAACATGGGGATGTAAAAAATAAGGGGATACAGATCCTTCCTTATATATGTAGTGCCCCGTCCCTACATCGTACCCCATTTTTGTCTACGGGGTGTGCGAGAAAGGAACACTGTCGCTACCTATTCAGTCGAGACCAATAGGTCGGAATTGGTTGAATCGGTCGAACGAAAACGATTGAATTAAGATCATTTCCTCGTTATGGAAAGGCTTCTTCGGAATCAAGTCCCATATTCAGCGGATTGTGCCTCGAGGATTGGCTCGACGGCTGAGTTGGGAGAGACCTTTCATTGCTCTGCTTTTCATGCCACAAATTGCTATGGCTTTTGTTTTCGTGAACGTATTTTCGTGAATATTTTTGATAGTTTTCATGGCTTGTGTTTTCGAACTTCGCATTCATATCGAATTCCTTGAATAATATAGTATTCTAATCAGTTGCTTATGCGATTGCAGGTGATCGCATAGGCAACGTCTAAGCGCAGCCAACCAGTCCCTCGCTTGAAGCAAAGACTAAGATGAGTGGCTAACCTCCTTCATCTCGACCCTTTGTTTCAAATCAATCATGAAACACAAAATCAATGCTTCTCGCCATAGTGTAGAATCAATGAATTGAGACACAATTCTTCACGAAACACTTGCTAAAGGAAACCCAAAATGACTGCATCAAATTGAGTAATTTACTCAGTAAATGTAATTTTCACACCAAAAAGAGAAAAAAAAATAAGGTTCTAGAAAAGAGAAAATTATTTCAATATCTGCAAAAATGGTCATTGGACAACTTGTCGACAAGGTGTAGTTTTCTCAAACGGTTGCTTAGGCTAAGGAACCAATTCGGCCGGAAGGAATGAGTATAGCAAGTGCCAGCAATGAATCGGCACGGGTGATTCGGGAACTTTTGCATAGGGCTCGCTACCCGTCGCGAAAGGGTCGTCGTCTAACCCAGCTATAGTCCGTGATGGCTTGACATTGCCAGTAACCTTCACACCCCTTTCACTTCTTAAACTAACACATGTGACATAGGATGATTATGATAACTGCTCAATATACACAATTCCATATGCTTGCCTCAAAACATGTTAACATGCAAATCAATCAGGATGGTTAGAAAGATTACCAAATAGTTAACATATTTTATAAAATTGCTTGAATTAAATATAGAGCTTGGGTTTAATTAGCCACTCGCCAGTACATATGATTATACTGACCCTCACTCTTTACAGGTGATAGAAATCAAGAAGAACGCACCAACTGACCAAGGCGACATTCGTGTTTTGAAGCTTCGACCGCGCGTCGAAGACTCCCGTCGCATCAACTTTTGAAGACTCTCTGAAAGTCCAAGGAACATATCTCAGCAACCCTTGCATCCAGGTGAATGGAATACATTTGCTGTAAATGAAGGATATATGTATAGAACATCTATCTCATCGGCACTCCTTTTGTAATCGAGTCATGTTGTAAAACCCGTACGGCACGATTGTAATAGAGTCTGTAAATGATGTCTATTATCAATAAAATATAAAGTTTTTCTGTCTCAATGTGTTGTTCATTTGTCTGTGCTCTCTTTTTGATGTTGTGTTTTATATTACCTTATGGCTATGTCTTGTGCGATCGCAACCTAGGTTCGCACGACATCATGCGACTATCGATTCTTCAGAATCGGGACATGATATAATGGTATCAGAGCATGACTTTACGTCCTTGGCCTCCAGTCTCGAGTCTCTAGTCTCGGACCATTGACCTCATATCGATGAGATGAGTTGTTCCATATGCTGAACTCAAGACATTTTTTGAAACTAACGAGAGTTGCCTTTTTCTTCAAGAGTTGCGGGACCTCGGGCAGAGGGCAAAGCGAGCGCTTCCAGCGGCTCAAATAGTTCCAAAGCCGAGCCTTCCATCAACCCAACGGGGAGGATGCCTACCAAAGTCGGACCTTCCAGCAGTCCTATGGAGCGGATGCTACATATGTTCGAAATGCAGCAGAGGCAGGCCGCAGCATTCCTACAAGAAAGCGAGAAGCTGCGCCTGCAGTTCAAAAACCGACAGGCCCAATTTGAAGCCTAGTTCGAAGTGCAGTTCAAGATGCAGCAAGGGCAACTTGACACACTACGCAGTTGGTACAAACAGTCGTGCCCAATGGGAACTCTGTAACCCGTACAGTTAAACCCATGAACCGGCCCATCGACGTTGCACCCGCCAGAGAATAACACCTTCGACTATATCAACTTCAAGAAGGCGTTTCGTACTTCATTCTTCGGCACCGAAGATCCTTTCCTTGCGATCGACTGGTTAGACGAAATCGAAGACAACTTCGAGCTTCTTGGCATCGATGAGGCAAAGAAAGTCGCTTGCGATCAACTTCAACTTTGGTTGAACGTGCATGACTCGTGGGCGGTATAAAAGCATGTTATTCGTTGCGATGATTCCACCATGCCGATCTCTTGGGCTATATTTTGTTAAGGCCTTCAAAGTCGAGTACTTACCTGTGGTGATCAGCCAAGCGAATAAGAACAAGTTTATGCAGCTAAAATAGAAAAATATGATGGTTGTCCACCTGCCAACGGCGGCGAGTCGAGCACAGAGATTCAAAGTGGGCCTGAGGCCTTCCATTTTTGCTCATGTGACGGTGCCCGAGTATCAAACAATGGGCGAGTCACTCAACCACGCCCTTCGTCTCGAGCCTCAATACCTTCTGGTCGCCACAGGCACTGTTCATACCTATAATAACAAGCGTCATAGCAACCCAGGAGGTAACAATATGCATAAGCGACCAAAACACGGCAACGAAGGTGGCAACCAATAGAGGAATCGAGTTGTTTGAAATCATTGCCATAAGGTGGGGCACGTGGCTAACAAATGCATAATAAAAAGTGAAGCATGCTTCGGGTGCGGTCGAGTAGGGCATGTCGTAGGCAACTGCCTGAAGGTGGGTCGAACCATCGTCCCCCGCAACACCAATAAAACGAGCCAAGCACCACAGGATCTACAGATCGTGCCACAAAATGGCCAACACATCGTCCCAATGCCTAGGGCTACGTCTATGCCATAACTCGGGATGAAGCATTCGCATCTGACACAGTCGTGAAAGGTACACTATATTTTAATAACAAACCTGCTCGTGTACTGGTTGATTCGGGTGCTACGCATAGCTTTATATCGGCAGATTTTGTCGTCGAACACAAATTCCCTGTGACGCCGTTAGGACTTAATCTTAGCATCAATATACCATTGGGCACGTCACTTTTTGCAAACATAGCCTGCAGAGACAGAATCATCTATATAGGTGGTCAAAAGGTAGGTCTCAATAGGATAGTCCTAGACATTAAGGACTACGATATCATTCTGGGAATGGATTGGCTCGGTCCGTGCAATGCAACCATCGACTATGTCGAAAAGACAGTCACCTTCCGTATGCCTAGGGTGCTTGAATTTTGCTATTCGTGTAGTGAGGCATCGCCGACCTACATGGTGATCTCGGCAATATCGGCTCGAAGGATGCTGCATTCGTGTGTGAAGGCTATTTAGCGTCTGTTTGAGACATAAGACAAGATGGTACAATTTGGATCAGGCGGACGTTGTGGCAGAATTCCCAGACGTGTTTCCGGACGAGCTGTTCGGCATGCCACCTAATCGAAAGATAGAGTTCACCATTGACACATTCCTCGATACTCGACCAATCTCTAAAGCTTCGTACAAAATGGCCCCTGCAGAGCTTAAAGAACTCAAAGTACAATTGCAAGAGTTGCTCGATAAGGGATTCATACGACCTAGCATCTTGCTATGGGAAGAGCCCGTGTTGTTTGTCAAGAGAAAAGATGGCTCCATGCATCTTTGTATCGATTACCGAGAGCTGAACAAGGCCACCATCTGGAACAAATACCCATTGCCCCGCATAGACGACCTGTTCGATCAGTTATAGGGTGCTTCGATGTTTTCTAAAATTGATCTTCGCTCAGGTTACCATCAACTCAAGATTAAGCCGGAAGATGTGTCGAAGTCATCCTTTCGCATACGATACGGCCATTACGAACTCTGGGTAATGCCGTACGGCTTAACGAACGCCCCAGATGCTTTCACGAATTTAATAAATCGGGTGTTTCGACCCTTTCTTGACAAGTTCATAGTAGTCTTTATCGATGATATACTCGTCTACTCGAAGGACAAGCAGTAACAGCTGAGCATCTGCGGACCGTGCTTCAGACCCTTCTGGAAAATCAGTTGTATGCGAAGCGGAGCAAGTGTAAATTTTGGCTGAGCAGCGTCGTATTCCTCGGACACATTATTTCATCCAAAGGCTTTGCAGTTGACCCAAAAAAAGTTAAAGCCGTTGTCGATTGGAAACGGCCAGCGTCAGTTGGTGAGATTTGAAGCTTTCTTGGCTTAGCGGGATACTACCGACGCTTCATGAAAAATTTTACGAAGATCGTAACGCCTCTGACTTGCCTCACCCAGAAAGGAGACGCTTTTGAATGGTCAGACGACTGTGTAGCTTCCTTCAAGGAGTTAAAACAACGGCTCATATCGGCCCCGATACTCGCACTTCCAGAAGGGACTAAGGGATTCCAGATCTTCAGCGATATGTCCGGCCAGGGTTTGGGGTGTGTGCTGATGCAACATAATAAGGTGATATCTTTTACTTCCCGACAGCTAAAGCCGTACGAGAAGAAATATCCCACCCATGACTTGGAGTTAGCGACGATTGTGTTCGCATTAAAATTATGGCGTCACTATCTTTATAACATGGCGTGCACGATCTATACTGATCACAAGAGCCTTAAGTACCTATTCACGTAGAAGGAGCTGAACTTGCGACAAAGGCGTTGGCTTGAACTAATCAAAGATTACGACTTGACTATTGACTATACGCCAGGCAAGGGAAATATTTTGGCAGACGCTCGGAGTCAGAAGTATATTGTCTCGCTATCCCTCGAACGCAAACTCCTACGTGACCTAGAAGAGATGGACATCGACCTCCGAGTTTGATTCAGGGATGTGCAGTTGGCACAGTTGTAGTTAGAGCCGAGCATACAAGAAAAGATCAAGACCACTCAGAAGGATGATCCACACCTGAAGAAAGTGTGAGAAAAATATCAACGGGTAGTGTGATCGACTTTACGGTAGACGAAACCAACGTGCTTCGATTGAAGGGTAGGCTATGCGTTCCAGATGATTCAGAACTTAGAAAAAAATATTGATGGAGGCGCACTACACAAAATATACCTTACATCCTGGCAGCACAAAGATGTACAAGGACCTTCGTACGACCTTCTGGTGGCATAGAATGAAGAGAGATATGGCATTCTTCGTGTCCCAATGTATGGCTTGTCAGCAGGTAAAAGCTGAGCATCAGAGACCGGACGAGGAGATGCAGAACCTTGCCATTCCAGAATAGAAATAGGATCATGTCACTATGGACTTTGTTGTTGGCCTGCCGAAGACGTCGCGGAGAAATAATGCCATATGGGTTATCATTGATCGACTAACCAAGTCAGCGCACTTCATTGCCATTAAAGTTACTTGGAGCATTGATCGCTTGGCTCAGATTTATCTTGATGAGATAGTATGAATACACGGAGTCCCTATATCTATCGTCTCTGATCGGGATGCACGATTTCTATCGCACTTCTGGAGTAGCCTTCAGTCGGCCCTAGGTACCAAGTTAAAGTTCAGTTCAGCTTACCGTCTCCAGACCGACGGCCAAACGGAGCATGTGAATCAGATTCTCAAAGACATATTACAGCTCTGCGCAATTGACTTAAGTCGAGTGAGTTAGGACAGTCATCTACCGTTGGTCGAATTTGTATACAACAATAGCTATCAATCCAGCATCCAAATGGCGATATACGAAACCTTGTACGACCAGAAGTACAGATCACCCATTTGTTGGGATGAAGTCAGGCAACGGCAGATTCTTGGCCCGGAGCTGGTGGAACAGACCGCGGAGAAGGTCAAGCTCATTCGGGAAAGAAGGTCAAGCTCATTCGGGAAAGATTAAAGACTGCGCAGAGTCGGTAGAAAAGTTACGCGGATGTTCATCGTCGACCCCTCGAGTTTCTAGAAGGCGATCACGTATTTCTTAAAGTGTCGTCCATGCGTGGAGTTACCCGGTTTGGTATAAATGGTAAGCTGAGTCCGAGATTTTTTGGACCGTTCGAAATACTCAAGCGAGTCACCCAGTGGCCTATCAGATTGCCTGCCGCCAGCGCTAGCGAGTGTGCATAATGTCTTCCACGTCTCTCAATTGTGGAAGTACGTACACAACCTAGGCCACGTGGTAGATTTTGGTCAGTTGGAGCTGAAGGCCGACTTATCATATGTTTAAGTACCGGTCCAAATCTTAGAACATAAAGATAAACTGCTGCGAAATCGAGTGATCCCTCTCGTCCGCGTACGTTGGTGCAATCATTCGGTTGATGTAACACCCAGTTTTCCAAATAAGGGTAATTTTGAAATTTTGTAATTATAATTATTATTTATTGATAATTATTTTATATTATAATTTTTGGTGATTTTTAATTATTTTTAAACTATTTAAAATTATGACTTGTGATTTTGACATTTTACTATTGTTTGGTTTTAATTTCGAGAAATTTGTCACCCCCAGTTTTCAGAAATAGGAGTATTTTTGTCATTTTATAATTTTGATTATTTTTAAAATTTATTTTATTATTTATGATATTGTTTTGGAGTTATTTGAGTCGAGTTCGAATTTCAACTCAATCCGACTTGAAACGGGGACCCGGGGGTAGTGTTGACTTTAGTGGACCCACACATTAGTTAGCCATGGCTCCAATGATAGAAATATTTTAGTTAGAGGTTAGACTAATTATTATGGATAAGGTTAGTGTAATTAGAGACTTTAGAATGACTAATTTAGCCCCAACCAATTAGCCCTTTCCTAATACTAATAGAATAGGTTAGTGGGGGCATTTTAGACCTTACCATAATAGGACAAATAGCCCCATATGGCCAGCCACTTTGGGAGAGGATAGGCTCAAGTTCATTTCATTATTCTCATCCACACTCTCTCTCTCTCTTGTTCTTCCCCAAATTTCTAGAAGCAATCCCTAGCAATTTTTCTACCAAATCCTTCCATTTCGCCACCAAATCTTCTTCTTTCCTTCTCCATTCTAGCCAAGGAGAAAGCTACCCAAGTTTGGGAGGATTCGGAGCTCGTTCGTGTCCTTTTGGAATCTCTACGTGTCGGTGTCACTCCGGGAAGGCTTTTCTTCGATTCGATCTACCGGGAGGTATAAATCCCTTCTCCTTTTCATTTCCTCATGCATATAGGTCTTTTTTGAACCCATAGGAATGACTCCCATGGTTGTATCTCTATTTGTGTCCAATTCGTGTCCATTTGGAGGTCATAGGAGTGTCATTTGTGTTGTGGTTGTATCCATGTGGGAAAACCCCAAATTTGGACACACTATGTGTTGTTGTTATGTATGAATGAATTATTACATATTTAATCTCATATTTTTGTATTGGAGATGTGTTCTATAGTGTCTCATATATATATATATATATATTAGTGTAGAGAGTGACTTCTTGATATATTATGTTATATACTTGTGTTTCTTTTGTCTCAAACTACCTAAATTCGTCATAATTTTTATCCACGTTTTTAGTAGCTAGAGCAACTTAGAAATGCCATAACTTTTAGCTCATAACTCCAATTAACCTCCCGTTTTTTTAAAAGAAGCGTATCGAAGTTAGATTTCTAAATATATATTTTAATAAGCCAAATTCGTTCTAAAACTTTTTGTAGAATTGTTTGAGTGTCAGCTGTACGAAAGACGAATGCGTTTCGATATTTTCGCGATTACGGGAGCTTTCGGACACGAAAATGCGATCCGTTTAAAGTTTCAGAAAGCTAACATGATGAGCTACAACATACTATAATCCTAGAATTTAGTAAAGGCCCAACTGGTACAATATTGATTTTAAGTAGAAGAGTGACTATACGATATATGCATTTTGTGTAACCTATGAGCCTATGTAGTATGGATATTAAATGAATATAGAGTATGTAATGCATGATATGTTAGATGAATAAAATATATATATATGATATATATTCTTTTTACATTAATGTATATATATGGTTGAATACAAGCATGTAGGAATGCAATTAATATAATGCATATAAGAAATGCATAAATGCATGAATGAAAGAATGATATACAATGTATTCATATGTGTAAAACATGTAGGTAATGCATAGATGCATGAATGAAATGAATGTTTGCAATATGTTAATATAAATACAAGTATCTAATATGCATGAATATATGTATAATATAATACAAGTATACATGTATGTATCATATAATGTAATATACATGATATGTATGTATGCATGTATACAATGTAAGTATGTATGTATGTATGTATGTATTCATTTCTATAAATTGAGTTAACCTATAACCTTTTACACACATTCATTCATACACCCTTTGACATCATGTATCCCATGTCACATACACCTACCTATCACTAAATTTTAGAACATTAACACATCCTTTCACACATGCCAAACACACACATACTCTTTTACCTCTCTCTCTCTATATATATATATATATATATATATATATATGTATGTGCCTATATATATAGCTTTTCTATATATATCTATGTATATGAATATGTGAATGTGAATAATATATATACATTATATGACTAAGTTTGTGTGCCTTGTTAGCTTATGGTTTAGTCTTGTGCTTGGTTTAGTAAGTGACTTAGGCTATGAGTTAGTAGCTATCTTGGATACTTGATTTGTATATACTTAGTTTGTTTAGACCTAGAATTGACTAACTAGACTAGTTGACCATTGTTGACCCAACCCTAGCTAGGTTGACCACAGTTGACTAGAGTTGACCTAGTTTGACTTTAGAGTTGACCAAAGTTGACTTTGACCTAGATTGACTTAGAATCATGTAGATTGTATTATAATTTCAATTACCATATAAATTGAACTCTTTATAACCTATGTTGCTATAACTAGGACTCTGTGACTCCAGTTGGCCATCTTTTCATATCAGCTGTTCAGGGTATCAGGCGAGTACATTCTCTGATCATTTTATATTCTGTTTAGAATTATTTTCCTGCTTTAAATTACTTTACTTGATACTGTCACGTTGGTCACACGGATTGGTACTATATGGATCTTTTCATGAGATGTTATCCCCC
The DNA here is from genome assembly GCA_029216955.1 of Iris pallida. Classification (NCBI taxonomy): domain Eukaryota; kingdom Viridiplantae; phylum Streptophyta; class Magnoliopsida; order Asparagales; family Iridaceae; genus Iris; species Iris pallida. Next base: position 872,075 of record JANAVB010000599.1, on the reverse strand, counting down.
TCGGGAGCATCTGATACTGCATGTTTTGTGCGTTTCACGAATCATCACGTATCTCTATGCTTCCTCTGATTCACGAATCGCTTGTGACATATATACTCTCATGTTCACAGAGCCATCATAAATCACCTTCACGTATCACTCATTTTATGAGCCATGTGAAGTTTCACGAATCTTAACATAAGTTGAACAGATCTTTGTGTATTGATTGGGGATGGAGGAGTAGAAATAGACATGTGAATATTATCCAAGTAGCTATAGTCATAAATCACTCTCTTAGCTGTAGTCATGAATCTCCTATGCCATTCACATGTTTATATTTTACTCTGACTCACTAGTCACTATTAGTTCTCTATGTATAGTAGATATTTCTATTACAGTTCTCTCTCTGTTTACATACTGCATTTCCTTCAGTATCTATATCTTACTTTACTGCATGATTATATTTTCTAACCTGCTATGAACTGTTGAGATGTACTATGCTCGCTTCCGTCCCGACTGGACCTATTGATAAATTTTACAGATAGCCTGGAGGTTGCCTGCTAGCCTAGAGAAGACAGTAAAGGTTGCATAGATAGCTAGGATTTTCTTATGGTTTATTTTATGTCGTCTTGAGTTGTATTTATGGATTATTGTCGTTGAGTTTTGAGATGTATTCGGAGTTTGTATCTTAGACACTTAGACTTCTATCTGCTGTATCTCTTTGGATTTCATGTTTTATCTATCTACCATTATGCTTTACCTTAGATGTGATTGAGTTTACATTCTGCAATGTCACCCCCATTCGGAGAGTATAAACTGCTTAGCCTTATACTGTTAGATGCATGAGACCTAGGACAGCGTTCTACCGTCGATACTGCGGCGTAGGCTGGGCGTTGTTACGTTCTCGTGCCCTTACTCTAGGGTGCGGGTCGTGACACATTTTTAGTGGTGGCCCATGCAGGTCAAGTTTATGTAGTGGTATTCGAACTATAGTATCACTACAGCCTGCAGTAGGATTAGGATATTTTTGGAGGTACTCAATCATATTAGAAAAAACTCTTAATCCGATTCCTTTTATCTAAAATTGTTGCTTATTGACTTCCCTTGAATATAAACTGTTCTCCTTTGAATTTTTGCTTCATTCTCAGAAATTGCTTCTTGTTTTGATCTGTCTTCATGATGGTTATGAAGACACGATCTCATCACTTCGGTTCGGGGGATACTATCGAGAGGCTGGCCACCTCTCGTCCTATTCATCAGGGCCTCGAGACCGCAGCTTCTGTTGTGCCGACTCAGGTTGGCGTTTCTGCTACATTGGAGGTGCACCTCCGTTTGTACAGAGACTTTTTCCTTCATTTCCGGTTTCTCTCAGCAGCAGCGATTCATGCAGCATCAGTAGCAGAGATTTGTGCAGTATCAGCATCAGGCTGGAGAAAACCAGCAGGGTGAGCTATCGTCAAGACAGTCGAGGATGCACAGACCGTTGGAGATCTTACTACAAGTTTCGTTCTTCTCAATTCCATTCCCGCAATTATCTTTTATAATTACCTTGAAATCCGATTCCATCTGTTCCTTGTCGATTGATTAATTTTGTCATGTTACTCTTTTGTTGTGTATGTTTTTCTTCTGAGAAAATCATATGGGCTAGGTCGCATAAATCATGGGATCTAGAATCCTTGATAGTCATGTTAGTTGGCATAGTGAGGACATATAGTCATATTTTGGATGTATTCTCGGGTATGGAAATTTAAGGTTTTTGCCGTCGCATACGGCAGTGCAAAAATTTTAAATACCATGAACCTAGAGGTACGTACCTTAGTCAAGGACTCTGTGATTATCGTAGCCTTGCTCACTAGCATGATGAAGACTCTGGACAACATAATTTTGGACAGACGCATATGATTAACATATTGTATCTTGAGAAGGTTTAAACATCATACCCTTTTGATTGTTATAAATGACTTAGGAGTAGGGATATTTAGTTTTGTAGAGCTTATTCATAGGTAGTTCCTTCATAGTATAATGGTATGATGACTTATAGAGTGTCTGTACCCTAGAGGTGATAGTTAGCATTGGTGTTAGAATAGTAACCCATTACAGATAATTCTCCTGTTATCTATAATACCAACCAGTTACACATAGGATGTTAGTATGCCTTACAGCCTTGTTGATTATTACTACTTTTCCTTACCCTTTCCAGTGAGGCATCCATGACCAGAGCCTGTCTTTGAGTATAGTTGTAGTTTCACCTAAGACCGAGAGGTCTATTTGCATAGATAGATTGCAGATGATATTGGCATATGGGATATAGGTTAGTTGGTATCTATAGGCCATTGTTGTATAGGGTTATAAACATGTTGTTTAGCCTATACTTGGTTCAGTTTTTCATTTTAGTTAAGTTCTCTTCGTGTTGAGTTCCTTTGTGTTGATCACCTTTATAGGCAGTGTGCAGACCCTTCACTAGATACCATGTTCCCTTAATTCAGACCATTCATCCTTAGTCTAGTTCTAAGCATTGTTTCAGACCCTTATAAGTTTAGTCTGCCTTAACCCTTGGTTGATCAGTCATGTATATATATATAGATGATATACTTAGGATATATGTGATGGGTTGTTGTTCTTGAGCATATATATATATATTTGGTATTTGGTATTCATGTGCTTAGCTTGTAGGTATTTAGTTATAGGTGACTTGATAGGATTGGAAAGTTAAGAGCTAGTCTATTATAGAGTTTCTCTTTTGCTAAATTCTAGTTGCCAACACCTAGATAGCTAGCATAGGTAAAACCCTAAGAAGTTGACCAGTTGATGACCAAGTACTTGGATGTTGAAAAATTGACTAGTGATTGACCCTTGACTATGTTTGACCTAGAAGGGGGTGCGATCGTCTTAATTTCGAGGACGAAATTTTTATAAGGTGGGTAGGATTGTAACACCCAGTTTTTCAAATAAGGGTAATTTTAAAATTTTGTAATTATAATTATTCTTTATTGATAACTACTTCATATTATGATTTTTGGTAATTTTTAATCATTTTTAAACTATTTAAAATTACGACTTATGATTTTGACATTTTACTATTGTTTGGTTTTAATTTCGAGGAATTTGTCACCCCCAGTTTTCAGAAATATGAGTATTTTTGTCATTTTATATTTTTGAATATTTTTAAAAATTATTTTATTATTTATGATATTGTTTTGGGGTTATTTGAGTCGGGTTCGAATTTCAACTCAATCCGACTTGAAACGGGGACCCGGGGTAGTGTTGACTTTATTGGACCCACATATTAGTTAGCCATGGCCCACATGATAGAAATATTTTAGTTAGAGGTTAGACTAATTATTATGGATAAGGTTAGTGTGATTAGAGACTTTAGAATGACTAATTTAGCCCCAACCAATTAGCCCTTTCCTAATAATAATAGAATAGGTTAGTGGGGGCATTTTGGACCTTACCATAATAGGACAAATAGTCCCATATGGCCAGCCACTTTGGGAGAGGATAGTCTCAAGTTCATTTCATTATTCTCATCCACACTCTCTCTCTTGTTCTTCCCCAAATTTCTAGAGAGCAATCCCTAGCAATTTCTCCACCAAATCCTTCTATTTTGCCACCAAATCTTCTTCTTTCCTTCTCCATTCTAGCCAAGGAGGAAGCTACCCAAGTTTGGGAGGATTCGGAGCTCGTTCGTGTCCTTTTGGAATCTCTACGTGTCGGTGTCGCTCCGGAAAGGCTTTTCTTCGATTCGATCTACCGGGAGGTATAAATCCCTTCTCCTTTTCATTTCCTTATACATATAGGTCTATTTTGAACCCATAGGAATGACTCCCATGGTTGTATCTCCATTTGTGTCAATTTCGTGTCTATTTGGAGGTCATATGAGTGTCATTTGTGTTATGGTTGTGTCCATGTGGAAAAATCTCAAATTTGGACACACTATGTGTTGTTGTTATGTATGAATGAATTATTACATGTTTAATCTCATATTTTTGTATTGGAGATGTGTTCTATTGTGTCTCATATATATATATATTAGTGTAGAGAGTAACTTCTTGATATATTATGTTATATACTTGTGTTTCTTTTGTCTCAAACTACCTAAATTCGTCATAATTTTTATCCACGTTTTTAGTAGCTAGAGCAACTTAGAAATGCCATAACTTTTAGGTTATAACTCCAATTAACCTTCCATTTTTTTTAAAAGAAGTGTATCGAAGTTAGCTTTCTAAATATATATTTTAATAAGCCAAATTCATTCTAAAACTTTTTGTAAAATTGTTTGAGTGTCAGCTGTACGAAAGACGAACGCGTTTCGGTATTTTTGCGATTCCGGGAGCTTCCGGATACGAAAATGCGATCCGTTTAAAGTTTCGGAAAGCTAACATGATGAGCTACAACATACTATAATCCTAGAATTTAGTGAAGGCCCAGTTGGTACAGTATTGATTTTAAGTAGAAGAGTGACTATACGATATATGCATTTTGTGTAACCTATGAGCCTATGTAGTATGGATATTAAATAAATATAGAGTATGTAATGCATGATATGTTAGATGAATAATATATATATATATATATATATATATATATATATATATATATATATATATATAATATATATTCTTTTTACATTAATGTATATATATGGTTGAATGCAAGCATGTAGGAATACAATTAATATAATGCATATAAGAAATGCATAAATGCATGAATGAAAGAATGATATACAATGTATTCATATGTATAAAATATGTAGGTAATGCATAGATGCATGAATGAAATGAATGTTTGCAATATGTTAATATAAATACAAGTATCTAATATGCATGAATGTATGTATAATATAATACAAGTATACATGTATGTATCATGTAATGTAATATACATGATATGTATGTATGCATGTATACAATGTAAGTATGTATATATGTATGTATGCATTTCTATAAACTGAGTTAACCTATGACCTTTTACACACATTCATTCACACACCCTTTGACATCATGTATCCCATGTCACATACACCTACCTATCACTAAATTTTAGAACATTAACACATCCTTTCACACATGCCAAACACACACATACTCACTTACTCTTTTACCTCTCTTTCTCTCTCTCTCTATATATATATATATGTATGTACCTATATATATAGCTTTCCTATATATATCTATTTATATGAATATGTGAATGTGAATAATATATATACATTATATGACTAAGTTTGTGTGCCTTGTTAGCTTATGGTTTAGTCTTGTGCTTGGTTTAGTAAGTGACTTAGGCTATGAGTTAGTAGCTATCTTGGATACTTGATTTGTATATACTTAGTTTGTTTAGACCTAGAATTGACTAACTAGACTAGTTGACCATTGTTGACCCAACCCTAGCTAGGTTGACCACAGTTGACTAAAGTTAACCTAGTTTGACTTTAGAGTTGACCAAAGTTGACTTTGACCTAGATTGACTTAGAATCATGTAGATTATATTATAATTTCAATTACCATATAAATTGAACTCTTTATAACCTATGTTGCTATAACTAGGACTCTGTGACTCCAGTTGGCCATCTTTTTATATCAGCTGTTCAGGGTATCAGGCGAGTACATTCTCTGATCATTTCATATCCTGTTTAGAATTATTTTCCTGGTTTAAATTACTTTACTTGATACTGTCACGTTGGTCACACGGATTGGTACTATATGGATCTTTTCATGAGATGTTATCTCCTCGGGAGCATCGGATACTGCATGTTTTGTGCGTTTTACGAATCATCACGTATCTCTATGCTTCCTCTGATTCACGAATCTCTTGTGATATATGTACTCTCATGTTCACAGAGCCATCATGAATCACCTTCACGTATCACTCATTTTATGAGCCATGTGAAGTTTCACGAATCTTAACATAACTTGAACAGATCTTTGTGTATTGATTGGGGATGGAGGAGTAGAAATAGACATGTAAATATTATCCAAGTAGCTGTAGTCATGAATCACTCTCTTAGCTGTAGTCATGAATCTCCTATGCCATTCACATGTTTATATTTTACTCTGACTCACTAGTCACTATTAGTTCTCTATGTATAGTAGATATTTCTATTACAGTTCTCTCTCTGTTTACATACTGCATTTTCTTCAGTATCTATATCTTACTTTACTACATGATTATATTTTCTAACCTGCTATGAACTGTTGAGATGTACTGTGCTCGCTCCCGTCCTGACTGGACCTGTTGATAAATTTTATAGATAGCCTGGAGGTTGCCTGCTAGCCTAGAGGAGACAGTAGAGGTTGCATAGATAGCTAGGATTTTCTTATGGTTTATTTTATGTCGTCTTGAGTTGTATTTATGGATTATTGTAGTTGAGTTTTGAGATGCATTCTGAGTTTGTATCTTAGACACTTAGACTTCTATCTGCTGTATCTCTTTGGATTTCATGTTTTATCTATCTACCATTATGCTCTACCTTACATGTGATTGAGTTTACATTTTGCCATGTCACCCCCATTCAGGGAGTAACTGCTTAGCCTTATACTGTTAGATGCATGAGACCTAGGACAGCGTTCTACCGCCGACACTGCGGCGTAGGCTGGCCGTTGTTACGTTCTCGTGCCCTTACTCTAGGGTGCGGGTTGTGACAGTTGATGAGCTGACCTGGAAACTTGAATCAGAGATTATGGAGAAATTTCTTTCATTGTTCTCGTAGAGGTATGTTCTATTCTTAAATTTCGAGGATAAAACTTTTTATTAGTTGGTTTTGGTGTAGTGCCTCGTCCCTACATCGTATCTATGGGGTGCACGAAAAAGGAACACTGTCGCTACCGATTCAGTCAGGATCGATAGGTCAGAATCGGTTGAATCGGTCGAACGAAAACGATTGAATTAAGATCATTTCCTCGTTATGGAAAGGCTTTTTCGGAATCAAGTTCCATATTCAGCGGGTTGTGCCTCGAGGATTAGCTTTGCGGCAGAGTCGGAAGCGACCTCCCATTGCTCTGCTTTTCATGTCGCAAATTACTTTGGCTTTGGTTTTCGTGAATGCATTTTTTGAATATTTTCGATGGGTTTCATGGCTTGCATTTTTGAACTTCACATTCTTATCAAATTTTTTGAATAATATAGTGTTATAATCAGTTGCTTATACGATTTTCGATGATCACGTAGGTGACGTCTAAGCGCAACCAACCAGTCCCTCGCCTGATGAAAAGACTAAGGTGAGTGGCTGACCTGCTTCATCTCGACCCTCTGTTTTAAATCAATCATAAAACACAAAATCAATGCTTGTTGCCATAGTATAGAATCAATGAATTGAGGCACGATTTTTTACTAAACACTTGTTAAAGGAAACTCGAAATGACTGCATCAAATCGAGTAAGTTACTCAGTAAATGTAAGTTTCACACCAAAAAGAGAAAATATAAGGTTCTGGAAAAGAGATAGAATTATTTCTAGATCTATAAAAACGATCATTGGAGAACTTGTCGACAAGGTGTAGTTTTCTCAAATGGTTGCCTTGGCCAAGGAACCGATTCGACCCGAAAAGAAGGAGTATAGCAAGCGCCAGCAATGAATCGGCATGGATGATTCCGGAACTTTCGTATAGGGCTCGCTACCCCGCCGCGAAAGGGTCGCCGTCTAATCCAGCTATAGTCCATGATGGCTTGACATTCCAGTGACCTTTACACCTATTTCACTACTTGAACTAACGCACATGACACGGGATGATTATGATAATTGCTCAATGTATACAATTTCATATGCTTGCCTTAAACATGTTAACATGCAAATCAATCAGGATGGTTAGAAAGATCACCAAATAGCTAACATGTTTTATAAAACTGCTTAAACTAAATGCAGAGCTTGGATTTAATTAGCCACTCACCAGTACATGTGATCGTACTGACCCTTGCTCTTTGCAGGTGATAGGAATCAAGGAGAACGTGCCAACTGACCAAGATGACGTTCGTGTTTTGAAGCTTCGACCGCGCATATAAGACTCCCGTCGTATTAACTTTTGAAGACTCTCTGCAAGTCCAAGGAACATGTCTCGGTGTCCCTTGCATCCAGGTGGCTGGAATATTTTTGTTGTAAATGAGGGATATATGTATGGAACAACTATCTCATCGGCGCTCTTTTTATAATCGAGTCATACTGAAAAGCCCGTGCGGTACGATTGTAATAGAGTCTGTAAATGATGTTTATTATAAATAAAATACAAAGTTTCTCTGTCTCAATGTGTTGTTCAATTTGTCTGCGCTTTCTCTTAGATATTGTGTTTCGGATTACCTTATGACTATGCCTTGTGCGATCGCAACCTAGGTTCGCACGACATCACGCCCAGGGGACGACTATCGATTCTTCAGAATCGGGACATGACAATATATATATATATATATATATATATATATAATGGCAGCGCTAGGGTTCCGGAGCGACCGGGGCGATTCGGGTATGGGGACTTCGCAGGCTAGTCAGACATCAAAGGAAGAATAGGCAGACGCGAGGGATAAAGACTTGAGAGAGATCGTGGAGGGTTGGACGACAGTCGAACAGAGACTCCGCAATCGGCCGGCATACCCGAAAGAGATCATGGAGAGATCAAAGTCCTCGCAGGAAAGGGGGAGACCGACACGGGTGCAACAAGGTCCACATCAGAGGGCTCAGCGTCTACAGGAAGATGCCCAGAGGCCTAATAGAAGAAATCAAGAACATAGAGATGTTCTGATATCTAATAGAAGCAACTATGAACAGAGAGATGCCCTGAACTCTACTACTTAGCGTGAAGTCCAGAGACCCAAGGTTCAGTATAGGAAAAATGAGACTAAATCAAAACCTATGTCTTTGGGCAGAAGTATGCAAGCTCGCGACTATGAATAAAGAGGTAAAGTTGTAGTACGTGGAACCTATGTTGATTAATGGCAAGAAAGTGATTGAAATCACTCTTGATGACCTACAAGAAATGATAGATTATTGGAAGAACACTCTCGTCTTGTACGTGATGAGTAATAGACCTTATTACAGTCAGATTAGAGCCTTTGCGCATAGGATTTAGCGACCCAAAGGAACAATAGAAGTGTTCTTAAGAGAATGGCTTTTACTTTGTCAAGTTCGCGCTAGAGGAGGACTTGGAAAAAGAAGTAGAGGGAGAGCCTTTGACCTTCGATGGGAGGTTGGTTGTTCTAAAACGATGGTGGCCAAAAATCAACTTTGAAAAAGATAGACTTTCATCAATCCCAATATGGATCAGACTTCCTTGGCTATCCCCTCAATTATGAAGTAATCCATCGATCATGAAGATGGCTAGTATGTTGGGAACCCACTACATACTGATAATCCTACGGCTATGAGGCAACGATTGTCCTATGCTAGGGTCTTTGTAGAATCCTGGCGATGGAGAAACTTCCTCATAAAATAGACCTTATTCTTTCCAATGGGGAAAGAGTTGAACAAGAGATTGAATATGAATGAGTCCCTCCCTCATGTGAGAAATGCCTCTGTTTTGGGCATACAAAGGTGCAATGTCATGAATCAGAAATAGAAAAAGCAACTAGAAATAGTGATGATCCTATTGAAGATGAGTTCCATGCCGAAGATCAAGCAGCTGGAGATCAAGTGCTACAAACAGAGGCAAATTTAATTATCCAACACCAGGATGGCCAAACGCAAATGGATATGGAGACTGAGGTTAATGAAGCACCACAGGATAATAACTCAAACGTGAACACATTATTGGGGAAAAAACAAGGCCTGGAGACGAGTAGAGATCACACCAACCAACAAAGCCAAGCTCTAACTATTTTTGGCCAAGGTATTAGAGAGCTAACTTAGGAGGAGGAGCAAACAGAAGGGAACATAGATCTCACATCCAAGATATGGAGTCACAGTACAAGACGGCAAGGAAGGAACATAGGCATACAGATACAGCCATCCCCCCAATAGGGGACGCTAACAACCGTATCAACAAGGAAGACCAAGTGATATGCGGCTCAGAAATCACGAAGGAAAATCCGAAGTGGGATAGACTGCTTAAGGAGATCGGGCAAGGTGTGCAAGGTGGTAGCGGTAATCAATGCCAGAGCCAACAAACATATGTGTCTCTCCCCCAATATCCTAGGAAGAGCCAGAGACTATAAAAGGACAACCTTCCTCGTCAGTAATGTCAGTTCTTACATGGAATGTCAGAGGGACTAATTCTATTTGGCGTTGGAGAGAGATTAAAATCATCATCTATGAAAAAGATGCTCGATTGTTTCGATTTTGGAAAGTAAAATTAAATCCAAGGAGATCATTAGCAGAAGAACACCATCGGGCTGGACTTCAGTTCATAACCTTGAGTTGGGAGGCATGGCTCACATATGGATGTTATGGGATACATCTATATTGAGTGGTCCGGTAATATTTGCATCTGAACAACTTATTATTAATGAATTCACTAACACGGGTGGCTTCAAGGTGACTGTAGGCGCTGTATATGGATACAATGACAGGCGTAGGAGATTCGAGCTATGGAGAGACATTATAAAAGTTGCTGCTGTAGTGGAAGATCAAAGCCCTCTCGTGCTAAGTGGGGACTTCAATGCTGTGATGGCCACCTAAGAGAAGATAGGAGGAAGACAAGTACCTGATCCGATATTGGCTGACCTTCAAAATTGCCTTCTCGGTTCAGGCCTTAGTTGTCTCTCCTAAGTTGGACATATATAGTCCTGGAGTAACAACTCTACTACTAAGCGAGTGTTTTCCAACTTGACAGAGCTATATGTAACAACAAATGGTTATAGATCTTTCCTTACAGGCACGCAGAGGGTTTGCACTACAGAACGAATGATCACACTCCCATCCTTCTTCGCATGACTACTGATCCCCCTCGAGGTGGACGCCTATTCTGCTTCTGCAATACTTGGCCTGATACTGACGGATACCAGGAAGCATTCGAGCGCGGGTGTCAAAAGCAGATTGAGGGAATCCTCAATTTTGCTTTGTGCAAAGACTCAAATCAATAAAAAAGAAAATAAGAAGATGGAACAAGGTGCGTCCCATGAAGCATCTTGCTGACAGAGAAAGTGTCCTACAAGGCATCCAAGACCAACTCTATCATGATCCTACCGACTCCAACCTTGCAACGATAGAAGTAGAGGTTCAAGAGGATGTTTGCCATCTTCGACTTCAGGAGCAAGTCCAACTCCAACAACGTACCAAATATGGTCGGCTCAAGGATGGAAATCGTAGCTCAAAGTTCTTTTACGCCTAAATAAAAGCTCAACAGCATAGGAATTCAATCCATTCTCTAATTGATGACTCAGGAAAATCAATTACAGATTTGTACAATCAATCTGACTATTGTCGTAATTTCCCTGCTATAACATGCAAGAGGATCGTTACTGACAAAGGGAATGAAGCGCTCAGGCAAACCGTCTCTCTGGAAGGGAGAGAGGGAATTATTAAACAAGCTGATCCTAACAAGGCCCCTGGCCCTGACGGGTTCAACGCAATATTTTACAAAAGACACTGGAGTTACTTGAAACACCAAATTCTTCATGTTGTGAATGACTTCTTCCAAACTGGGCCCTTTCCTAAAGAAATGAACTATACCTTCATTTTTTTATTTCCAAAGAAGGGAGCCCCTATGTTGGGTGATTTACATCCTATTGCCTGTTGTAACTATATCTACAAGATTATTATGCAGCTGATGTGTAACAAAATGCCAGACTGTGAAACCCAGAGTTTTAGAATTATTTAATTATTAGATTGTAGCATAATTTTGTTTAAATATTATTATTATTATTATTATTATTATTATTATTATTATTATTATTATTATTATTATTATTATTATTTATTTAGTCGGTTTTAGAAAATATATTATTTTAAAAATATCGTTGGTTTTGATTGTGGTCCTGCCCCGATTCTGAGTCCGGACTCTGAACCCGAGTTCGAACCCGTCTTCCATTTACTGAACCCATTTTTATTCCAGTCCCGAATCCACCTTTTAATCTTCTAATTAAATATTAATTATTAGCTTTGATTCTATATATTCTATTTATGGTTAAGAAAAAAAAGAATAAAACAAAAACCTAAAGCCCTGACTCATTCCCCACGACCTGGACCAACCTTCCCTAATTTTCCTCTCATGTGATCCCTTCCCACCACACACATCTCTCCTCTCCCTCTACTTTATCTCCTTTATTAAACCCAACCCACCACCAGCACTCCCATTCCAATACTTCCTCTCCCTCTCTACTTTCCTCTAGAGCAAAACCCTCCTCACCACTTCACCCTTCCAAAACCCGCTTAACCCCGCCTCCTAAGGCCGCACGCCACCCGCGCCGAAGCCCCACGGCCGCCCACCTCCAGCAGCGAGCTCCCCGGCCCCAATCGAGACCCGCGCCCACCAGCGTCCGCCGGCGCCCGAGTTCCCCGGCCCAACCCGGTCGGCTCCGGCTCCGGCGCCGCACCACCAGCCGGCCCAGGCGCCGGCGCCGTACCTCCCTGTTGCGCGCCTCCGCGCGCGAACACCGGCGCACCCCCAGCCGGTCGGCCTCCTCCGGTACTGTCCCGCGCTCCGGCCAGCCGTTCCCCTCTGCCCCGGTTCTCGTGAGCTTTCCGTGCCCCGCTGATCCGAACAGCGCTGTCCCGGGGTTTTCGAACCTGCTGTCCATGTTTTCTGTGCCTGGATCCCGCTGTCCAGCGCAGCCGTACCCCGGCGAGGCGCTGTCCCGAGCCGATCCGTGGTCCGCGTGTTTATTTTCTTTCTTTCTATCATCTGAGAGCTCTAGCCGAGCAACCCAAGGTATAATTCCTTTGTCCCGTTCCATTTTCGGTAGTCGATGATGAGAATTGGTCCCCGATTCCCTCCCGGGAATTCGGTTTTAGGTCGACGTAGTGATTTCAGATTTTTCAGGAGACGTTTCCGTGATACTTTTATGGTTGGTTTGGATATTCGGAATTTCAGGATTTTTCGATTAGGCTTCGAAAATGTTTTTTGTATATATGTTTTCTATATAAGTGTGTTTCCTGGTTTGGGACTTTTATTATGGGTGTTTTGGCACATTTCTCCAGTTTTGGGTTATCCCGAATATGGAGGGAATGCTGCCCAAATTTTTATAAAAACTTTATAAATGAATTTCAAATCAGTTTTCGAAAATAATTTATTAATTGGATTTTTGGGCGACGATCGTACCGGTCCATGGGCCCTAGCGAAATGCAAACGAAACCGGTCAGGCCGGACGTTGAGACATTAGCTAAAAATAGTGACGATTGGACCAAGTCTGAGACTCCTAAAATTTAATTTAAATTATTTATTAGTTTTTGATTTCAGTATTTAGAATATGGGACATTTTCAGAGCTAACTAATTTTCCTTTAATTTCATTTATGTAAAGTTTGTAAGGGCATAAGCCTAGATTTCTATTTGGTTAGTTGTGCCCTTGTATTGTGTAGATTAGGATTTTTTCTTTATTTTCTGGGTGATTTTATCGTTTTCGTAATTAGGCGCTTCGTGACAAAATGACTAATAAATATTTTGTATAAATTAATAAGGATTTTTCACGATAAAATAACTTGAATAAAATATTGGTAGTTAACAAAACCCACGTTTTATCATTGAAAGAAAATGTAGTTTTATACGTATAATATTAAAAATACAAAGTTTTGCGAATTAACCGGTAACGACAATTTTTCCAAGTAAACCAGAAACTGGCTATCCAACTAAATGAGAACCAACGTAGTACGCATCGTAAACCGTTAGCAGTAGATTAAATAAACAAACTTAAAACTTGACTAGGACCTGCTACTAGAAATTGTAACTAGCACACCTAGAATGGCTACAATATTGGTTCTAAGACAAGTTCTCCAACTGTAGGATCTCGGAGACGAACCTAGCATCTTTCCGGAACCAACATCATTTCCAGTCATAAACAAAGGCAAGTACGGTTGTGTTTATTGAGCAATTTAATTAGTAATTGTGATCTGCATGCTTAAACCACATTGTTACACGGAACTATCTCCTAGAGTATTGATTAATATTGATTGATTGCAGGATATTGGGGGAGTAGTGTAGTGTCTATGACCAATATCCCAAATAGTATAATGATTGTATTAGCTTACCCCTCTTACACATGGGGATAAGCCATATCGTATCGCTAGGATATAATTGTACAACCCAAGCCGGTCATAGTCATTATCTACTCAAATCATATTATTTTCTATCGTGTAGAATTGTTGGAAAATATTATTTCAAAACTGTTTAATATTACAAATTTCTAATTATTAGTTGAAATGTTAAATTTTTATAATTGTACTTTGCTCCCTCCTGACTGGAGACAACATTTTTAGGGGATTTTGAGGATGCTGAGCTATTGTACAATAGCTATTATGACCTGGTTTTGTACCATGTGGTGTTGCCAGAGTCCCCATTGGAGGATGCAGGATCTGAGGCCGACGAGCCGAACGCTTAGCTAGATATTTTCCTGTTTCCAGTTTTATTGTTTTAGAATTTTGTTAATTTGAATTCAGCATTCATTACAGTTCTTTTACTTTCAATTGTATTTATTCAAATGTTGAATAAAGTTTTAAATTCCCGAATATTCAGTTATGACAAATGTATAGATGTTGTTGTGATTACCTGCTAATAGAGCAGCTTACTGCCGCCGTCTCACAACGGTACAGGCTGGGCATGATCCGGTTCGACCCAATTATTTGGGATCGGGTCGTGACATATTTTTAGTAGTGGCCTATGCAAGTCATGAAACAACAACTTAGGAAAACATACCTAGAAACAATTAGAATACTAGAACATTGATTTGTCACAACATAGGTCCGAATTATATATACAAATATTTTTGCTTGATTATAGACTGGTAGGATACCTTGCTTATGTTTGCATCCTAAACCTTCCAGAGTATGGCTAAAGGGAAGACTACCTGTTCTGGCCCTGCTGAAGATGAGGTGTCACCTACTAATCACACCCCACCTCCTCAAGCACGCCGGGACCCACCTTCCTTGCAGCTGACTGACCGTCCCCATGCTGTACCAGCACCCCGTCCCGTTTATGCTACTACAGCGCAAACGACAGAACCGGTACTTCTCCGGACTGAGCCACAGTCCCTACGATAGTGCCCGCACCAGCTACCCCAACAGTGCCCGTGGATCCTACCGATCTAGTGGGCATGCTACGAGGAGTGCTCGAAGCACAGAGAGCCCAAGCAGAAGCTCATCGAGAACAGACCGCAGCCTAAGCTGAAGCCCATCGCGAGCAGACCACGATTATGAGAGAAGGCATGGAGAATGCCCACAACGTGGCTATGGCTGCCCTCGAGAGAGGAGGAACAACTTCATTAGAGCCACGACCTGCTAAGGTAAACATAAATCCAGGAGTTAAGTTATGTATCTTTTAGGCCATTCTTTTGATAAGAGGCGTATTATTACATGAAGGTCGGAGATATAGAGAGTTTCAAGAAGCAGGGCCCTCGACCTTTCAAAGGAACCGAGGGTATCATCTACGCCGATGAATGGGTAGACAGCATGGAGCGTCTCTTGAGCGTCGCTCGACTCCCAGAGGACCTCAAGACCGAAGCAATAGGACTCCAGCTGCAAGATGTGGCAAGCATCTGGTTCCGGAATGAACCCCGACTCCAGGACAAGCAGCTTGACTGGGACACCTTCAAGAGGCTGTTCCGCAGGAAGTTCTTCCCAACATCAGAGATGCGGAAGATGGAAAGACAGTTCCAGGACCTGAAGTAAGGGAACATGACGGTTGGAGAGTATGCGGCAGAGTTCGGCCGACTTAGCCGCTTTGCCTAGAACTTGGTTGCTGAACCCAAGGATCGTACTGAAGGATTCAGGTATGGACTAAGGGAAGAAATTCTCACCCTGTGATCGTAGGCGGTGCCAAGACATACGAGAAGATTCTGATACTAGCTCAGGACGTGGAGAAGAGACAACCTTCTCGTTCAAAGAGGGAGTATCCTGGAACCAGCAACTTCCAGGGTATCCAGAAGAGGCCCAACAACAACAACAACAGGCCTTCGCACCATCAGCAGCAGCACCATCAAGCAAGGACCAATGAACGAGCGCCTCAGAAGCAGATCCCTGTCTGCGATTTCTACAAAAGGCCAGGACATCAGGAGCTCATATGCAGGAAGAGGCTAGGACATTGTCTAGTCTGTGGGTCTGCCACCCACCAAGTGAGGGACTGCCCCACAGCATCCAACCGGACCGGAGCAACTCAGCAAAGAGCTCCCCTACCCACTCAGCAACAACGATTCGGACAACACCAGCAGAAGACCGGGCGAGCGTTTTCCCTAGCAGCAGAAGATCAAGAACCAGAACAGGAACCCACCGCTGATGTCATCACAGGTTCCATTTATGTGTTTTCACATCCTGCTCTAGCATTATTTGATTCGGATGCATCATACAGTTTCATATCATCAAAGTTTATTTCTGCACACCACCTAGATACGGGACTTAGCAAGATGATTAGTAGAGTTATGACCGGTGGTGGACCCATACTCATCACTGAGGCTTGTAACTGTCCCATAACTATCTCAGGCCACCAATTCTTAACACCCTTACTTGTGATGCCCTTGTCCAACTATGATGTAGTCCTAGGGATGGACTGGTTAAGTGAGCAACATGCACTGATAGATTGTCACAGAGGATGTGTAATCTTCAGCCCACCAGGAGAACCGAAGTTTGAAATCTCTCGAGCTCCGAAAGACATGAAGAGTATTACCTACTCCTCTATCACCGAAGAACCCGGGCCTCCTCACCCTATTATAGCAGAATTCATGGACGTCTTTCCAGATAGTCTTCCAGGATTGCCGCCAGATCGAGGTATGGAATTCTCTATCGATCTAGTACCCGGCTCTTCCTCTATTTCTCGGAGATGCTACAGAGTCAACCCCAAGGAGGCAAAGGAGATGAAGGACCAGATTGACGAACTGAAGGCACAAGGATTTATCAGAGACGGGGCTTCACCCTGGGGAGCACCAGTTTTGTTCATGCCCAAGAAGGATGGAACCGTACGAATGTGCATTGATTACCGGGCGCTGAACAACATTGTAACACCCAGTTTTCCAGATGAGGGTAATTTTAAAATTTTGTAATTATAATTATTTATTGATTATTATTTCATATTATAATTTTGTGTGATTTTTAATCATTTTTAAACTATTTAAAATTATGACTTGTGATTTTGACATTTTACTATTGTTTGGTTTTAATTTCGAGGAATTTATCACCCCCAGTTTTTAGGAACAGAGGTATTTTGTCATTTTGTATTTTTGAAATATTTTTGAAATTTATTTTATTATTTATGATATTGTTTTTGGATTATTTGAGACGGGTTCGAATTTCAGCTCAATCCGACTCGAAACGGGGACCCGGGGGTAGTTTGACTCTAGTGGGACCCACACACTAGTTAGGCATGGCCCATATGATATTAATTTTAGTCCACATAATAGAAATATTTTAGTTAGAGGTTAGACTAATTATTATGGATAAGGTTAGTGTGATTAGAGACTTTAGAATGACTAATTTAGCCCCAACCAATTAGCACTTTCCTAATACTCATAGAATAGGTTAGTGGGGGCATTTTGGACCTTACCATAATAGGACAAATAGTCCCATATGGCCAGCCACTTTGGGAGAGGATAGGCTCAAGTTCATTTTATTATTCTCATCCACACTCTCTCTCTTGTTCTTCCCCAAATTCTTAGAGAGCAATCCCTAGCAATTTCTCCACCAAATCCTTCCATTTCGCCACCAAATCTTCTTCTTTTCTTCTCCATTCTAGCCAAGAAGGAAGCTACCCAAGTTTGGAAGGATTCAGAGCTCGTTCGTGTCCTTTTGGAATCTCTACGTGTCGGTGTCGCTCCGGGAAAGCTTTTCTTCGATTCGATCTACCGGGAGGTATAAATCCCTTCTTCTTTTTATTTCCTCATGCATATAGGTCTATTTTGAACCCATAGGAATGACACCCATGGTTGTATCTCCATTTGTGTCCATTTCGTGTCCATTTGGAGGTCATAGGAGTGTCCTTTGTGTTGTGGTTGTCCATGTGGGAAAATCCCAAATTTGGACACACTATGTGTTGTTGTTATGTATGAATGGATTATTACATGTTTAATCTCATATTTTTGTATTGGAGATGTGTTCTATAGTGTCTCATATATATATATATTAGTGTAGAGAGTGAGTTCTTGATATATTATGTTATATACTTGTGTTCTTTTGTCTCAAACTACCCAAATCCGTCATGATTTTTATCCGCGTTTTTAATTTCAGCCCTAACTTAGAAATGTCATAACTTCTAGCTCAAAGCTCGATTTAATCTCCCATTTTTTTTAAAAGAAGCATATTGAAGTTAGCTTTCCAAAAATATGTATTAACAGGCTTAATTCTTTCTGTAACTTTCTGGAAAATTATTTGAGTGTCAGCTGTATGAAAGACAAACGCGTTCTCGGTATTTTTGCGATTTCGGGAGTTTTCGGAAACGAAAACGCGATCCGTTTGAAGTTTCGAAAAACTAACACATAGATCTATAACATAGTTTAATCCTAAATTTTTAATTCATGCTGAGATGGTACAGTATTGATTATTAGTAGGAGTTACTATTCGACATATGTATTTTGTGCACCCTTGTGTGTAATATAATGTTCTATTTGATTTTAACCCATGTTAATGTATATTTATTATGTAATTAAATAGAGAATTCAAGCATGAGTAAATGTTTAAATAAATAATGTATGAGGTATAAGTATCCTATCTAATGTAAGCATGTATAAGTATGGCTTGTAATGAATATATAGGTTCCATAGTATGTAATGTATGGTACATATAGTGGTACAAGAGAATAAATGAATGATGAATGAATGCAAGCATGAATGTAATGTAATAATAGATGTAATGTATGCAATATACAAGTTAATGAGATGTAATGTTCTATGTTAACACAAATCCTATATTACCTCATGTACCCCCTTACACTATGTTGACACTATCACACTTGACACATTGTTCACTTACACTTTGACACTCTTTGATATGTATACACTATGTATGCCCATTTAACCCTCACTTGCCCCTTTGCCATGTTCACATACACACACATAGCCTCTTAAATAAGTATTTATGAATATAGTTAACTTAGCTATGTATGTATATTATATATATGTTAGCATATTGTGTTGTAATATATAAGTTTATATAACCATTTGAAATGCCATGATTATATACCTAATGTTGAATACCAATATATGCATGTGTATATATGTGTAGACATATATAGCTTAAAGTAATAGATTACCTAGTGTATATCCAATATGAATTCTTGCCTATTTGAGTATTGAATAATTGCATGCTATATAGAGTTGGGTGTATGTTGGCTTGTATAGCCTTATATTGATGTATGCTTGCTAGGATAGTCTTGGTTAGGCCTAGTAAGACTTGCTGGGTTAGGACATGACCTAGTTTGACCTAGTTTGACCATAGTTGACCTAGGTTTGACTTTCAGGGTTGACCAAGTTGACCAAGAGTTGACTTTGGTCTAGATTGACCTAGAATCATGTAGAATGCATAGTAGAACTTCATATTATCATTTTGGACTTGTTGTGACTTGTGCTGTTCTGATTAGGAGCCAGACACCTCTCATCGGATAGTATATTTACTTTGGACATTCATACATCAGGCGAGTATATTCTCTGATAGTTCTCTCATTTACTTGTCAATTACTGTACTTCAGTTCTAGTTAGTTGTATGCGATTCTCTGTTACAACACGTATGGATATTTCTGGATTCATGTATACGACACACTTTTATTTTCTGGCCTCTATTACTGGTATTATCTCTATTACTGGAATCACCTACTGGAATCATTTAACTGGAATCATTACTGGAATCATTTACTGGTATCATTATATTTTGGCTGGACTCATCTTGAATCATTTTGTCGAAATTCTGGATTCACTTGTAGGGAGGGGAAATACTAGAGTGAGACATGTTGACATACCCCAATCTGGAATCTTCCAACTGGAATCTACTGGAATGATAGCCATCTCATACCCGGCCAGGTGTGTGATGTGCCGCATTACCTACAACCGTTTACATGTCGATCTCGGTATTTTAAAACACACTGTTAGAATATAGGCTGGACTCACCCTGGAATTATTGATCACTATAACTGGAATCGTCCCTTACTGGATTCATCTTTTATTAGATTCATCTTGTACTGGACTTACTTGGAGTTACACTTTTCTACATTGCTTTCTGGACTTATTCTGTTACCTTGGTTCAGCTAGATTTATTTTACAGTCTTCATTGCCATCATTCTTCTCTTATTTTAGTTACTTACTTTCCTTGTATCTTATCTGTTCTCCATACCATCACCTGTATATAAACTGCCATATTCATCAATAAAACTGTCTATAACTGTTTTATAGTTCTCTGTAATTTACTTGGGTTTTCTAGATGAGATGTGCGCGTTCCTGTCCTGACTGGACCTGTTGATAAATTTTACAGATAGCCTGGAGGTTGCCTGCTAGCCTAGAGGAGACACAGTAGAGGTTGTATAGTTAGTTATTACAGTTGTATTGAGTTGTATTTATCCTATGGATTACTGTATTGAGCTTTGAGATGTTTTCTGGGTTTGTGTATCTAGACACTTAGACTTCTATCTGCTGTATCTCTTTTGGATTTCATGTTTTACCTATCTTTTATCTTGCTCTACCTTAGTTGTGATTGAGATTGTATCTGCTATGTCACCTCCATTCGGAGAGTATATACTGTACAGGTACCTTTATATTGTTAGATGCTTGACCTAGGACAGCGTTCTACCGCCGACACTGCAGCGTAGGCTGGACGTACCCACGTCTCGTGCCCTTACTCTAGGGTGCGGGTCGTGACAAACATCACCATCAAGAACAAGTACCCTCTGCCCCGGATCGACGACCTGTTTGATCAACTAAGTGGAGCTAAGGTATTTTCGAAGATAGATCTCAGATCAGGCTACCACCAAATCAAGGTCATGAAGGAGGATATTCCCAAGACGGCGTTCAACACCAAATATGGTCAGTATGAATTCTTGGTCATACTGTTTGGACTTACGAATGCTCCTGCGGTATTCATGAACCTCATGAACAAGGTCTTCCATGAATACCTGGATCAGTTTGTTGTTGTCTTCATCGATGACATACTGATCTACTCGAAGACTGAAGAAGAGCATGAAGAGCACCTGAGGAAAGTTCTGAGCACCTTGAGGAAGGAGAAGCTCTATGGTAAGCTATCTAAATGCGAATTCTTTTTAGACAAAGTAGAATTTCTAGGCCATGTGGTCACAGGAAGAGGAATTTCGGTGGATCCAAAGAAGATAGCTGCTATTGAGAAGTGGACTGTACCAAGTTCGGTTGCAAAAATCAGAAGCTTTTTGGGTTTGGCTGGCTACTACCGGAAGTTTGTGAAGGATTTCTCTAGGATTGCTGAACCAATGATGAAACTTACCAGGAAGAACGAAGAATTTATTTGGTCTGAAGCTTGCCAGTCAGCTTTTAAGGAACTGAAGAAGAGGCTTACAACGGCGCCGATACTTGCGCTACCCTCAGGTACCGGCAGTTTCTCAATTTATAGTGATGCTTTCGGTAAGGGATTGGGCTGCGTTCTTCAACAACACGGGAAAGTAATTGCTTATGCATCTAGGCAATTACGGACTCACGAGAAGAACTACCCCACACATGATTTGGAGCTTGCAGCGGTGATATTTGTATTAAAGCTATGGAAGCATTACCTTTATGGAGAGAGAGTGGAGATATTTACAGACCACAAAAGTCTTAAATATGTTTTCACTCAGAAAGTGCTGAACATGCGACAGAGACGATGGCTGGAGCTGATGAAGGATTTCGACATCAACCTGCAGTATCATCCTGGTAAGGCTAATGTTGTTGCAGATGCACTTAGTCGATACCCGATGGCAATGTTCTTGATCAAGGAGCATCATTTGCTGGAGGATATGGAAAAGCTTGGACTGGAGATTGTACTGCCCGTAGAAGAAATAAAAAAATTGGGAAGAGAAGCCATTGTACCAGGAGCTGAATCATCAAAGATGCAGTTGCAAGTGCGTTCAAGTCTAATAGACAGAGTCAAGGAGGCACAATTCTAAGACGAGACGCTTTGCAAACTCAGAGATCAAGTGCTGGCAGGAACACTTGAAGGATTCTCAATCGCCAGTGACGGAGCACTGAAGAATGGTACGAGGCTTTGTATACCAACTGGCGAACTGAGGAACGAATTGATGCAAGAAGCGCACCAGTCGCAGTATTCCATACATCCAGGAGCCAACAAAATGTACCGGGATATGCGTACTATAGTGTGGTGGTACGGAATGAAGAAGAACGTATCCAGGTATGTGGCTAGATGTTAAATTTGTCAGCAAGTAAAAGCTAGCAGACAGAAACCGGCAGGACTATTGCAGCCGCTTGACATTCCGGAGTGGAAATGGGAGCACATAACGATGGACTTCATATCGGGACTGCCTCGATCCCAAGGAGGAAAGGATGCCATTTGGGTTATCGTGGACCGACTGACGAAGTCAACTCACTTATTCCCTTCAAGGTTGGTCTATCCACTGAGAAGTTGGTAGCACTGTACATGCGGCACATCCACCGAATTCATGGAGTTTCGGTAAGTATTGTGTCTGACAGAGATACTAGATTTACCTCTCACTTTTGGAAGAGTTTGTATGACAGTTTGGGAACACAACTGAAGTTCAGCACCGCCTACCATCCCCAGACTAACGGACAATCAGAGAGAACAATCCAGACGCTAGAAGACATGCTAAGATCCTGCGTCTTGGAATTTGGAGGATCTTGGGAAGACCATTTGCACTTGGTAGAGTTCTCTGACAACAACAGCTACTAAGCCAGCATCGGTATGACACCGTTCGAGGCACTCTACGGACGTCGTTGTCGCACACCACTTTCTTGGGATGACGTCGGAGAACGAGTATTACTTGGACCTGAGATGGTGACCAATGCAGCAGAGAAAGTAAGAATGATCAGAGACAAGCTCAGGATTGCCCAGGACAGACAGAAGGATTGGGCCGATAGCAGTCGACGGCCGTTGGAGTTCGAAGAAGGTGACAGTGTGTTCGTGAAGATCTCTCCTACCAGAGGAACTATCTGTTTCGGCAGACCAGGAAAGCTAAGCCCCAGGTATATTGGTCCTTTTGAAGTACTTAACAGGATTGGAGAAGTGGCTTATCGAGTGTCTCTACCCCCAAGTCTCGAAGGCGTCCACAACGTCTTCCACGTTTCGCAGCTGAGACGCTACATCCCGGACTCGAGCCACATCTTGGACCATTCGGAGATGGAAATTGGACCCAGCCTCACAGTGCCAGAGAAGCCAGTGGCAATATTGGACAGAGGAGAGAAGAGAACCAAGACCTCTGTGACACCGATAGTCAGAGTCATGTGGCGGCACAACTCACCAGGCGAGTCGACCTGGTAGCAAAAAGACCAGATGCGGGAGCAGTATCCGTATTTGTTTGAGACTTGAGGTAACCCCTAACCCTGTCTTTAATTTCAAGGACGAAATTTTCTAAGGAGGGAAGATTGTGAAACCCAGAGTTTTAGAATTATTTAATTATTAGATTGTAGCGTAATTTTGTTTAATTATTATTATTATTATTTTTTTTTTATTTAGTCGGTTTTAGAAAAATATATTATTTTAAAAATATCGTTGGTTTTGATTGTGGTCCTGCCCCGATCCCGAGTCCGGACTCTGAACCCGAGTTCGAACCCGTCTTCCATTTACTGAACCCATTTTCGTTCCAGTCCCGAATCCACCTTTTAATCTTCTAATTAAATATTAATTATTAGCTTTGATTATATATATTCTATTTATGATTAAGAAAAAAGAATAAAATAAAAACCCAAAGCCCTAACTCATTCCCCCACGACCTGGACGAACCTTCCCTAATTTTCCTCTCCTGTGATCCCTCCCCACCATACACATCTCTCCTCTCCCTCTACTTCATCTCCTCTATTAAACCCAACCCACCACCAGCACTCCCATTCCAACACTTCCTCTCCCTCTCTACTTTCCTCCAGAGCAAAACCCTCCCCACCACTTCACCCTTCCAGAACCCGCTCGACCCCGCCTCCCAAGGCCGCACGTCACCCGCACCCAAGCCCCGCGGCCGCCCACCTCCAGCAGCGAGCTCCCCGGTCCCAATCGGGACCCGCGCCCACAAGCGTCCGCCGGCGCCCGCGTTTCCTGGCCCAACCCGGTCGGCTCCGGCTCCGGTGTCGTACCACCAGCCGGCCCCGGCACCGTACCCCCCTGCTGCGTACCTTTCCGTACGAACATCGGCGCACCCCCAGCCGGTCGGCCTCCTCCGCCACTGTCCTGCACTCCGGCCGGCCGTTCCCCTCTGCCCCGGTTCCCGCGAGCTTTACGTGCGCCGCTGATCTGAACAGCGCTATCCAGCGCTGTCCCAGGGTTTTCGAACCTGCTGTCCGTGCTTTCCGTGCCCGGATCCCGCTATCCAGCGCAGCCGTACCCCGACGAGGTGCTGTCCCGAGTCGATCCGCGGTCTGCATGTTCATTTTCTTTCTTTCTAACATTTTAGAGCTCTAGCCGAGCAACCCAAGGTATATTTCCTTTGTTCCGTTCCATTTTCGGTCGTCGATGATGAGAATTGGTCCCCGATTCACTCCCGGGAATTCGGTTTTAGGTCGACGTAGTGATTTCGAATTTTTTCGGAGATGTTTCCGTGATATTTTTATGGTTGGTTTGGATATTCAGAATTTCAGGATTTTTCGATTAGGCTTCGAAAATGTTTTCTGTATATATATTTTCTATATAAGTGTGTTCCTGGTTTAGGACTTTTATTATGGGTGTTTTGGCATATTTCCCCAGTTTTGGGTTATCCTGAATATAGAGGAAATGCTGCCTAAATTTTTATAAAAACTTTATAAATAAATTTCAAATCAGTTTTCAGAAATAATTTATTAATTAGATTTTTGGGCGACGATCGTACCGGTCCATGGGCCCTAGCAAAATGCAAACGAAACCGGTCAGGCCGGACGTTGAGGCATTAGCTAAAAATAGTGACGATTGGACCAAGTCTGAGACTCCTAAAATTTAATTTAAATTATTTATTAGTTTTTGATTTCAGTATTTAGAATATGGGACATTTTCAGAGCTAACTAATTTTCCTCTAATTTTATTTATGTAAAGTTTGTAAGGGCATAAGCCCAGATTTCTATTTGGTTAGCTGTGCCCTTGTATTGTGTAGATTAGGATTTTTCCTTTATTTTTTGGGTAATTTTATCGTTTTCGTAATTAGGCGCTTCGTGACAAAATGGCTAATAAATATTTTGTATAAATTAATAAAGATTTTTCACGATAAAATAACTTGAATAAAATATTGGTAGTTAACAAAACCCACGTTTTATCATTGAAAGAAAATATAGTTTTATACGTATAATATTAAAAATACAAAGTTTTACGAATTAACCGGTAACGACAATTTTTTTAAGTAAACCAGAAATTGGCTATCCAACTAAATGAGAACCAACGTAGTACGCGTCGTAAACCGTTAGCAGTAGATTAAATAAACAAACTTAAAACTTGACTAGGACCTGCTACTAGAAATTATAACTAGCACACCTAGAATGGCTACAATATTGGTTCTAAGACAAGTTCTCCAACTGTAGGATCTCGGAGACGAACCTAGGATCTTTCCGGAACCAACATCATTTCTAGTCATAAACAAAGGCAAGTACGGTTGTGTTTATTGAGCAATTTAATTAGTAATTGTGATCTGCATGCTTAAACCACATTGTTACACGTAACTCTCTCCTAGAGTATTGATTGATATTGATTGATTACGGGATATTGGGGGAGTAGTTTAATGTCTATGACCAATACCCCAAATAGTATAATAATTGTATTAACTTACCCCTCTTACACACGGGGATAAGCCATATCGTATCGCTAGGATACAATTGTACAACCCAAGCCGATCATAGTCATTATCTACTTAAATCATATTATTTTCTATCGTATAGAATTGTTGGAAAATATTATTTCAAAACTGTTTAATATTGCAAATTTCTAATTATTAGTTGAAATATTTAATTTTCATAATTGTACTTTGCTCCCTCCTGACTGGAGACAACATTTTTAGGGGATTTTGAGGATGTTGAGCTATTGTACAATAGCTATTATGACCCGGTTTTGTACCCTATGGTGTTGCCAGAGTCCCCATTGGAGGACGCAGGACCTGAGGCCGACGAGCCGAACGCTTAGCTAGATATTTTCCTGTTTCCAGTTTTGTTGTTTTGGAATTTTGTTAATTTGAATTCAGCATTCATTACAGTTCTTTTACTTTCAGTTGTATTTATTCAAATGTTGAATAAAGTTTTAAATTCCCAAATATTCGGTTGTGACAAATGTATAGATGTTGTTGTGATTACTTGCTAATGGAACAGCTTACTGCCGCCGTCTCACAACGGTGCAGGCTGGGCATGATCTGGTTCGACCCAGTTATTTGGGATCGAGTCGTGACACAGACACTCTGCGGAAGCTTATATCTGGCGGGCGGAAGAAAGGGTTGTATCAAGCTCGTTCTATAGGAAGCATACGACATGGTGAACAGGAATTTCGTGTGCCGAGTCCTCCATAGCATGGGATACGACGACTGGTAGATAGATAGAATTGAGGAGTGCATTTCTGCACCCATATTCTCGATTCTTATTAAGGGGCAGCCCCACGACTACTTTGGCAGTAACAGAGGACTGAGGCAAGGCGATCCCATCTCCCTGTATCTATTTACTATTGTGATGGATACTACACTGGTATGATGGATATTGTCATCCTTTGTAAGTGCATTACCCCATTATTTCAATGAGTTTCACCACAAGTATCCCATCTCATCTATGCTGATGATCTCCTCATTTTCATTGAACCCTCAATCAAGGCAATTACTGCTCTAAATGAGATCCATGCGGAATTCGATATACTGGCGGGCCTAATATTGAATAGGGATAAGAGTTTTGTATACTTCAATCGAGACTATCCCCAACAAGAACAATGGTCGGAGATGCTTCGCATAGAGTTGGGCCAATTTCCTGTTAGATATCTTGGATTATCTCTCTCTATCACATATGCTAAGGGTGACGACTGCAAGTGTCACGCCCCAGAACCAGAATACTGGAGAGCGGGGGCAGACGTATCCAGCTACGTATATGAAATGGAATCCATCTCGCTATACGGTCACGGCTGTCTAGATACATGAGGGTTTATCTACAAGCCAACAGTCTCTTAAGGTCATGAACAAGCCTAGTGTCTCCATCACAAGCAAGTAAGTAAAAGGTTACAAGAAGTATGATCATTAAATATACAATAGTAAGGCATCCTAAACATTACATATTCAGCTGATCATGAAGCTAGTCGTTACAAAATGTTAGGACTAGCAAGAGTTTAGTCATACATGATCAACCCTAGGATCTGTCAATCATGTTACAGCCCGTAGGCAGACAGTAAGTAAATGCAATCGAGCTAAACAGGTGCTCGTCGGCAAAACGCCTCAAAAGAATATATTTTTTTTACAATAGAGTGGGAGAGCCAAAAATAACCCACTTGTTGCCTTGGTTACGTCTGGTGTTCACCATCGGGCTGGAAGAGCGGTAGATCCTCTGGAGCTGCTCCGAAATCTGGCCATACAAAACCAGCTGGGTCAGATCCCAGAAAGAGCAAGTGCCACAAGGGAAGCTTCACTTAGGAACTAAAACCAGCAATCAGCACAATTATAAATAAAGGTAAGAACTGGAAATAAAAAAATACATCAAGATGATATACGACGAGATAACCATGGAACTATTCAGATAGCCAGGTTACAACCCATAAACCAAACAAGGACCGGGGTTGTAACCCTTCGTCTGAACAGAACTTAGAATTCTCACCATTTATCGGTAAAATAAATACAGGCATTCAGGTCATGCAGTAATCTGGAACAGAATCAGGACAAGACTAGACTGGTTAGACTCCATCCAATCATTTCACAGCCAAGCAAGAACTACGGCTTGATACTTTAACTAACTAGGGTTATCACAGGCCTAGTTACTAGCAAGATGCAGTGAGATTATTCCACAGCTACAAGCCCTGCAGACCATCCAGGTTACCCGGGTTAAAAGAATTAGAGTTGAATTCAAGTGGGTACATCGTCTAGGAAACGAATGTACCCTTAGGTAGCTTAAAGGGTGCAACACATGACAGTATGCTGGAAATGTGCCCTACTCGATGACAGGCTACAGATCCTAAGGCGTGCCCAGGTAACGGGATTGCCTGTAGCTGGGAGATCTCTTCATGACTAATGTATTAATCTAGTTATTAGCCTTAGTCTATTTCAATAGGTACTCCTAACCGTGGTACTCAGGAGTCCCCTCCTAGACATGATGCAAGACAGGACTGGATTATTTATACAAGCACAATCGCCCACGGTGTCCAGGATTTATTATACAGGTCATGTCATGTCTGGTAGTCGTCGCAACAGCTTATCAGATATATCATGTCAGGTTTTTATGTCAAGAGTTCTTATCAGGAGTGCGCCACGACGGGCCAATATCAGGTCATGCTCAGGTATCATTTCCAAACATCTTAAACAAATCCATGATTATCAAATTCATGACAAAAGGTGTAAGGATATAAAATGGGCGTTAAATATCTAATAAAATATCAATAATAATATAATAAGACAAAGCACAGGAAGTCCATGCGGCTAGCGGAAAACCAAGTCTATGCGACTGGCGGGGGAAATGGATCTTATGCGGCCAGGGGGAGAATGGATCTTATGCGGCCAGCGGGGGAATGGATCTTATACGGCCGAGAAGACACGGGTCCATGCGGCTCAGAAGAAAGGACACATACGGCTGAGCAGGAGGGGTTTATGCGGCTCAATTCAGTTAGGAGAGAAGTCCATGCGGCTAGATCTGGGTTCTTATGCGGTCCGTAAGTACTAGAGTTCATGCGGCTCAAGGAGAATGGGCGCATATGCGGCCGATGGGGAATAAGCCCATGCGGCCAAGAATGAGATCCAGCCTATGCGGCTGAGAGTCCCATACGGCCAAATCGCTTGCCGCATGAATTGTCATACGGTCAAGTCAAGTCTAAGCATATTTCATCTTCTCCAAATTTCTGAGAAGATGGACACCATGAGAGTCAAGTTCTCAAGCTCCACAACTCCATCATCCGGAGCCCAAATCTGAACTTCCATAGGTCAAAATGGGGTAGAACGAAATTCTCTACAACATAGAACCATCAAATCTCGGAAATAACAAGATTAAGTAGATCAAACCCAAGAAATCCGAAAATAATATAAATATGGATCTACAAGAATCTAGCCATGGAAAGTGAAAATGCCAAGTTCTAAAGTAAGTTAGAATGCTGTAAGGAAGAAAATGAAGCAATAAAATCGAATTTTCTCCATGAAGCAAGTTGCACTTGCCTAGACCTCTCTCTCCTCTCTCTGGTTGGTAAGGAAGTAAATGAGGAAGAAGAAGATGATAAACGAAGAGAGAGAATGAAGAGGGCTAATAAATATAAATGGTGGTGGTAGGTAGGGGGTTCACCTTGGGTTCATCATGAACCCAATCAAAACCAAGCCAAGCCGAACCAACCAACCCGAACCAGGAATAAACCAAGCGAAGAAGGAGATGCCAAGCCAGGAAATCATGCAATACAAGAATAAAATACGTACACGTATTCCAAGAATACGTAATACGAACCACAGGCATTATAACTCTACCCACCTTAAAAGAATTCCGTCCTCGGAATTTAATTAAGAGGCTAGAGAGAGACGAGGACAAGCTATATTAATCACAGGCAAGCTATACTAGACAATCAATCAATCATGCAAGCAAGGAATCGAAGGCATGAGGCATAAGAAAGATATTATACCTCACGAGTCAAACAAATCAGGACATCGCGATCGGATATCATCCTCACGCTCCCACGTTGACTCCCCCAAAGAGTGATGACCCCAAGCAACTCAGACTAACTTGATAGTCTTGTTCTTGAGGATCTTCTCTCTCCGGTCCAATATAGACACGGGCCTCTCCTCATACAAAAGGTTGGTACCAACAACCAATTCTGAATGATCTAGGATGTGGCTCGGGTCTGGGATATACCGTCGTAATTGGGATACATGGAACACGTCATGCACCTCGCTTAGCGACGGCGGAAGAGCGAGACGATAGGATACATCTCCTACTCGTTCCAGAATGTCAAACGGTCCTATATACCTAGGACTAAGCTTTCCCCGTACGCCGAAACGAATGATGCCACGGTTAGGCGAAATCCTTAGGAATACATGATCGTCGACCGAAAACTCTAGAGGACGCCGGTGAGAATCGGCCCAATGGCGCTGGCGATCTTGGGCAACTCGAAGATGATCTCTGATTCGCCTGACCACTTCAACTGTCTGGGCAATCATTTCTGGACCGAGCATCTGTCTCTCTCCAACATCATCCCAGGCTAGCGGGGATCTGCACTTCCTACCATACAGTGCCTCGAACGGTGCCATCTGGATACTGGCCTGGAAACTGTTATTGTACGAGAATTCCACCAGGTGCAAGTGATCTTCCCATGAACCACCGAAGTCAAGTGTACAAGACCGTAACATGTCTTCAAGAGTCTGGATCGTGCGCTCCGACTGGCCATCTGTCTGCGGGTGATATGCTAAACCGAACTGGAGATGAGTTCCCAAACTCTCTTGCAAGCTACGCCAAAAGTGCGACGTAAATCTTGAATCTCGGTCTGAGGTGATACTGACTAGCACACCGTACAATCTGACAATCTGCCTGAGGTACATCTCTGCTAGCTGAGCCGTCGACTGACCAACTCTGAATGGAAGAAAGTGAGACACTTTCGTGAGCCGATCAACTATAATCCAGATAGCATCTCTACCAGCTGGAGATCTAGGTAATCCAGTCATAAAATCCATGGTCACATGCTCCCACTTCCATTCTGGAATCGGCAAGGGCTGAAGAAGTCCTGCGGGTCTCTGATGTTCGGCTTTAACTTGTTGGCAAACCAAACACCGAGAGACAAACCGAGCTATCTTCCGCTTTATGCCATTCTACCAGAAATGCTGCCGGATATCACGGTACATCTTCGTACTGTCAGGATGGATGGAATACTACGAACTGTGTGCTTCTGACATGATCTCCTGCCGGATATCTCCGCTGGGTACACAAAGATGCTTACCATGTCGAAGTGTACCATCCTTATGAATGCATAACTCTGGTCTACGTCCTACCTCACACTCTGTTCTGAGTTGCTGAAGCTTGGAATCTTTCGACTGCGCCATCCGGATCCTCTCGACTATAGTGGACTGAACTTGCATACTGGCCATCAAGGCCACACTGGAAGGGAGAACAACTTCAATACCCATCTTCTGAAGATCTGCTAACAGCTCTGGTTGCGCTGTTAGAAAATAAACTCCCGCTCTCCTGCTCAATGCATCCGCAACAACATTGGCCTTCCCAGGATGATACTGCAGGTTGACATCATAATCCACAAGAAGCTCCAGCCACCTTCTCTGACGCATGTTAAGATCCTTCTGGGTGAAAACATACTTCAGGCTCTTGTGGTCAGTAAAAATCTCCACCCTGTCTCCATACAAGTAGTGCCTCCATAACTTAAGTGCAAACACCACTGCTGCCAGCTCCAAGTCATGGGTTGGGTAATTCCTCTCATAATCACAAAGTTGTCGTGACGCATAAGCTATTACCTTCCTATGCTGCATCAGAACACATCCTAAACCTCTGCTTGAAGCATCACAGTACACTGAGAATCCTCCGGTCCCATCTGGAAGCATGAAAATAGGAGCTGTTATCAGGCCTCGCTTCAACTGCTCAAAAGAACTCTGATACTCTGCTGTCCAAGCAAACTGCGCATCCTTGCGGGTCAACTGGGTCAATGGCGCCAAAATTCGAGCAAAATCTAAAACAAACCGCCGGTAGTAGCCGGCCAATCCAAGAAAACTGCGAACCTCTGCAACTTTACTGGGCACGGGCCATGACTCAATAGCCACAATCTTCTGGGGATCCACTTCTACTCCTCCTCTGGTGATGATGTGACCCAAGTACGAAATGCGATCGAGCCAGAACTCGCATTTACTGAACTTGGCATACAACTGGTGCTCCCTGAGAATCTGAAGAACCACACGGAGATGCTGCTCATGCTCCGCTTCACTCTTGCTGTAGACCAGGATGTCATCCAAGAACACAATCATAAACTGATCCAAGTAAGGCATGAAGATGCGATTCATGAGGTCCATGAATACTGTCGGCGCATTGGTTGCGCTCCAAAGGGCATAACAAGGAACTCCCAATGCCCATATCTCGATCTAAAAGCTATCTTCGGGATGTCCTGCTCTCTGACCCTGATCTGATGATATCCTGAGCGCAAGTCGATCTTCGAGAATACTGCTACCCCTTTGAGCTGATCAAACAAGTCATCTATCCTCGGAAGAGGGTATCTATTCTTGATTGTCACTGAGTTCAAGGTACGATAATCAACACATAACCTTGACGTACCATCCTTCTTTTTCACAAGAAGCATCGGGGCTCCCCAAGGCGATCCACTAGCACGAATGAATCCCTTGGCTCGAAGTTCTTCAATCATCTTGTACAATATCTCTAATTCTGACGGCACCATCCTGTAGACTCTCTCTGACACTGGGGCTGTTCCGAGAATCAAGTCTATGATGAACTCGATCTCCCGCTCTGGAGGCATACCTGGAAGCTCTTCTGGGAAAACATCTGGAAACTCTTCAACTATCTGAGGCAACTAAACTGCTACTACTGCCATCCGTAATATCGGAGGAGAAGACTCAACCTCGCCTCGAGAGAAGGAAAACTCCGGCTCACCTGGAATGCTAAAAACAACCCTGCCAATATGACAGTCTATCCTAGCATACTGGTTCCTCAACCAATCCATCCCTAAGACCACATCATAATCGGCCATCGGGAACTCTATCAATCTAGCGGGAAATTCTTTACCGCTAACTACGATCTGACAGGAGGAAAATACTCTATCGACTCCCACAAGTCCGTTACCAGTAAGTATATTGAGCCTTACTGATAATGACTCGGGCTCCAATCCTATCTGTGTCGCGAATCGTGCAGACATAAAAGAATACGATGCACCAGAATCAAATAAAGCTGAAGCTGGAAAGGAGTTGACGAGAATAGTACCTGCCACTACCTCTCCTGGTGCCAATCCTTCTTCTGCGGTCATCACCATAGCTTGACCGTGTCCTCGGGGTGCTGGTCCCCTCTGCTGAAATTCTCGCTGCCTGCTCTGACTCTGGGCCTGGGCTTGAACATACTGCTGGGGGTTCTGCTGCTGGAACATCTGGGACTGAGGCGGCAAGGGCCTCAGCAATGGATACTGCTGCTGCTGCTGGACTGGAACTGGGGCTGGTCCTCTCACTGAAGAGCTAGAATGGTTGGACGATGATGAACCACCCCTATTCGGGCAGGATCCAACC
This sequence comes from Iris pallida, assembly GCA_029216955.1. NCBI lineage: Eukaryota > Viridiplantae > Streptophyta > Magnoliopsida > Asparagales > Iridaceae > Iris > Iris pallida. The sequence continues at coordinate 838,549 of JANAVB010000599.1, read as the reverse complement.
CTATGGTCTGGTGCTCCACAAGCCAGACACAATCCCTGTGCCCTGCGACATTCTGCCACTACATGGCCTGGCTTCCCACAATGAGAACATCCCACTGTGGAAGAGTGCTTCTGCTTCTGCTGCTGAGGGTGCGTCGGAGTGGAATGCTGAACCGACGTTACTGAGGCCGCTCGCCTCGAAGCTCCAATAGTAAAATCCCTGGCTGCCGGGGCTGGTACAGAAGACTGATTCATCTGGCAGTGAGATCTCTTCCGACCTCCAGTCCTATCCACAATCCTCTAGGAGGTATACTCATGCCTCCGGGCTGCTCTCAAGACTGCATCAAAAGTCTGATGCTCAAATTGCTTAACTCCCAATAAGATCTCCAGGTGAAGTCCCTGCTGGAATCGCTGGGCTGTATCATACTCGGTTGCCACCAAAGTGGGAGCAAACCGACTGAGTCTGGAAAACTCGGCCGCATATCCATCGACCGTCCTGCCTCCTTGCTTCAGATTGGTAAACCTCGTCTGCAGATCATACCGAGCCACAGCATTGAAATACTTGGTCTGGAATCTCTCTCTGAATGCTGCCCAAGCAATGGGTGCTGCTAATCTAACGGCCTGCGCTGCCCACCAGCTGCGGGCAAGATCTAACAACTGCAGGCGCACCACGGCTACCTTCTCGTTCTCTGGGGTCCTGGCTGCTTCTAAAATTACCTCTGTGTCCTGAAGCCATGCATCTGCTGCGATAGCATCTTCACTACCGTCGAAGAAGGGAGGGTTCAAGCGCTTGAAGCTGTTGGCCACGCTGTTACCCTGATGACCACCCCGGGTCAAAGCATCCGTCACTGCCTGGTGCAAGGCATCTCTACGCCGGTCTTGGAAATCTATCAAGGTCCTAACGAGTCCTACCAAAGTGCTGTCATCAGGCTCGACAGGCTGAACTGGCTGGACTGACGGTTCTCCGTCAGAAGGCACGACTCTGGAGGCTACTCCGGAATGCTGGGCTTGATCTCCAGGTTGCTTCTAGTCCGCGGAAGGTGCTCCGCCTTGCTGATCGGTAGGACCACGAACATTGCCGCTGAAGAAGACGACATAGGGAACAATAAGGAAGGACCAGGACAGATCAACGATACAAGCATATGATCAGGACAAGAATCCAGGGATTCAGAAGATACGAGCAGAGATTAAGGACGAATACTGATTGAGACATCTATTCGGTAAACCCTCACATATCTTGATTTATAAGACCTGCATGGGCCACCACTTAAACCATGTCACGCCCCAAAACCAGAATACTGGAGAGCGGGGGCAGACATAGCCAGCTATGTATATGAAATGGAATCCATCTCACTATACGGTCACGGCTGTCTAGATACATGAGGGTTTATCTACAAGCCAACAGTCTCTTAAGGTTATGAACAAGCCTAGTGTCTCCATCACAAGCAAGTAAGTAAAAGGTTACAAGAAGTATGATCATTAAATATACAATAGTAAGGCGTCCCAAACATTACATATTCAGCTGATCATGAAGCTAGTCGTTATAAAATGTTAGGACTAGTAAGAGTTTAGTCATATATGATCAACCCTAGGATCTGTCAATCATGTTACAGCCCGTAGGCAGACAGTAAGTAAATACAATCGAGCTAAACAGGTGCTCGTCGGCTAAACGCCTCAAAAGAATATATTTTTTTACAATAGAGTGGGAGAGCCAAAAATAACCCACTCGTTGCCCTGGTTACGTCTGGTGTTCACCATCGGGCTGGAAGAGCGGTAGATCCTCTGGAGCTGCTCCGAAATCTGGCCATACAAAACCAGCTGGGTCAGATCCCAGAAAGAGCAAGTGCCACAAGGGAAGCTTCACTTAGGAACTAAAACCAGCAATCAGCACAATTATAAATAAAGGTAAGAACTGGAAATAAAAAAAATATATCAGGATGATATACGACGAGATAACCATGGAACTATTCAGATAGCCAGGTTACAACCCGTAAACCAAACAAGGACCGGGATTGTAACCCTTCGTCTGGACAGAACTTGGAATTCTCACCATTTATCGGTATAATAAATACAGGCATTCAGGTCATGCAGTAATCTGGAACAGAATCAGGACAAGACTAGACTGGTTAGACTCCATCCAATCATTTCATGGCCAAGCAAGAACTACGGCTTGATACTTTAACTAACTAGGGTTATCACAGGCCTAGTTACTAGCAAGATGCAGTGAGATTATTCCACAGCCACAAGCCCTGCAGACCATCCAGGTTACCCGGATTAAAAGAATTAGAGTTGAATTCAGGTAGGTACATCGTCCAGGAAACGAATGTACCCTTAGGTAGCTTGAAGGGTGCAACACATGACAGTGTGCTGGAAATGTACCCTACTCGACGGCAGGCTACAGATCCCAAGGCGTGCCCAGGTAACGGGATTGCCTGTAACTGGGAGATCTCTTTATGACTAATGTATTAATCTAGTTATTAGCCTTAGTCCATTTCAATAGGTACTCCTGACCGTGGTACTCAGGAGTCCCCTCCTAGACATGATGTAAGACAGGACTGGATTATTTGTACAAGCACAATCGCCCACGGTGTCCAGGATTTATTATACAGGTCATGTCATGTCAGGTAGCCGTCGCAACAGCTTATTAGATATATTATGTCAGGTTTTCATGTCAAGAGTTCTTGTCAGGAGTGCGCCACGACGGACCACTTTCAGGTCATGCTCAGGTATCATTTCCAAACATCTTAAACAAATCCATGATTATCAAATTCATGACAAAAGGCGTAAGGATATAAAATGGGCGTTAAATATCTAATAAAATATCAATAATAATATAACAAGACAAAGCACAGGAAGTCCATGCGGCTAGCGGAAAACCAAGCCTATGCGGCTGGCGGGGGAAATGGATCTTATGCGGCTAGCGGGGGAATGGATCTTATGCGGCCAGCGGGGGAATGGATCTTAAGCGGCCAGCCGGGGAATGGATCTTATGCGGCCGAGAAGACACGGGTCCATGCGGCTCAGAAGAAAGGACACATACGGCTGAGCAGGGAGGGTTTATGCGGCTCAATTCAGTTAGGAGAGAAGTCAATGCGGCTAGATCTGGGTTCTTATGCGGTCCGTAAGTACTAGAGTTCATACGGCTCAAGGAGAATGGGCACATATGCGGCCGATGGGGAATGAGCCCATGCGGCCAAGAATGAGATCCAACCTATGCGGCTGAGAGTCCCATGCGGCCAAATCGTTTGCCGCATGAATTGTCATGCGGTCAAGTCAAGTCTAAGCACATTTCATCTTCTCCAAATTTCTGAGAAGATGAACACCATGAGAGTCAAGTTCTCAAGCTCCACAACTCCATCATCCGGAGCCCAAATCTAAACTTCCATAGGTCAAAATAGGGTAGAACGAAATTCTCTACAACATAGAACCATCAAATCTCGGAAATAACAAGATTAAGTAGATCAAACCCAAGAAATCCAAAAATAATATAAATATAGATCTACAAGAATCTAGCCATGGAAAGTGAAAATGCCAAGTTCTAAAGTAAGTTAGAATGCTGTAAGGAAGAAAATAAAGCAATAAAATCGAATTTTCTCCATGAAGCAAGTTGCACTTGCCTAGACCTCTCTCTCCTCTCTCTGGTAGGTAAGGAAGTAAATGAGGAAGAAGAAGATGATAAACGAAGAGAGAGAATGAAGAGGGCTAATAAATACAAATGGTGGTGGTAGGTAGGGGGTTCACCTTGGGTTCATCATGAACCCAATCAAACCAAGCCAAGCCAAGCCGAACCAACCAACCTGAACCAGGAATAAACCAAGCCAAGAAGGAGATTCCAAGCCAGGAAATCATGCAATACAAGAATAAAATACGTACACGTATTCCAAGAATACGTAATACGAACCACAGGCATTACAGCAAGGGTCTGGTATAATACGTCCAGAGGCAGTTAGAAGGATGGCAGTCCCTTCTCCTATCTTTTGGAGGTCGGCTAGAATTGGTTCGGTCTGTTATTTGGGCTATTACTTTATACTGGTTCCAAACTATCATTGTCCCGATTAACACTATTCAAAAAATTGAGAAGCTTTGTGCAAATTTTGTGTGGAGAGGGGACGTTCACTTGATAACATGGGAGGAACTTTGTCGGCCTAAAGAAGAGTGAGGCACTGGCATCCGTTCTCTGAGAGTTCTCTGAGACGTTGCCTTACTAAGACTCGTATGTCATTTCTTAGTAGGTAACTCGCTATGGGCGCAATGGTCAAAAAGCAGATACTAAGCAGTGGCAACTTCTGGGTGGCTCGGATCGACACCAACTACTCAGTGAGATTCAAGTCGATCCTACGACAGAGGTCTATACTGAAGCAATGTATTCATAGAGCCATCAGTGATGGTCGATCTACTAGTCTTTGGCTACACCCATGGTTGAACCACTCCAGTATGCTTGAAAGGTTGGAGTGGCCGACCTATGAGCAAGTTGGCAGTGATGAGACAGTGGATAGCCTAATCCACCACGACGAATGGAATGTAGCAGCTCGAAGAGTCAGGCAATGGTACTCGGAGGAGATCACTAACCTACAGATAGTCATAGAGGACAATACGGATCGATGGGATTAGGAGGGCTCATACTCTGATCTGTTCTTTTTTCGAATAGCCTATGAGCAAGTAAGGCCTCATGCTCCAGTAGTCGGCTGGGGCAGATATTATATGATGTAAAGGAGCTATCGTTAAAATGAAGCTATATTCCTATAAGGCCATTCGATATAGGCTATTAACCAAAGGCATATTAAAGAGATTCGGCATACATGTCCCTATGAAGGATTGTATTTTATACGGAAGAGAGTCGGAGGGGGAAACACATGTTTACATCTTCTTCAATTGTGCTATGTTTGGAGCTATATGGCAGAGGTACAAAATCAAGACAGGTATCTCCAATACAACCTTTGTAGGTTTACAGAGTATCTTTTATGAGGTGGCTGTTACGAAACACAGGAGGAATGCACGTACAGAAGAGCCAGATTGTATCTCCTATCGGCTATTTGGCATGTTTGGAGAGAGAGGAATAGAAGAATTTTCAAGGGAACGACTACTTCAATATTTGGTATTACAAATTGTAACTCCTCTTCCCGAAAATTTTGAAATATTTTTTATTATTTATTTGATTTAAATGGTAATTTTTTGAAAGTTATAAATAATTAATTAGTTAATTATTACGGTAGATGCCTTTAGTCACGATTAAATTTGGAGTACAAAATGACCAAGAATTTTGGCACGAATAGTGTAGTTGGGTGCCTTGACTAGCGTTTTAGCTATGGTAGGGAAGGCCAAGCCATAAGTGTGTCCTATATATAAAATATATATATATATATATATATATATATATATATATATATATATATATATATATATATATATATATATATATATATATATAACAATATTATTTTATTTTTTTATATAAAATGTTGTGTATATACATTAAGAATTCTATATTGCAATATTGAATATACTTAGAATAGTTTATTGCTTAAAGTTGTATTTATGGTGTATATATATCATTTATATATATATATATATATATATATATATATATATATATATATATATGTGGGTGTATAGCTATGTATATAGATACATGTAAATAATAGACAATAAAAAGAAAAAAGATAGAAAATGGGATCCCAGTCCAGCTCGATCCCAGCCCAGACCTGAGCCGACCCCCCTTATAGCAGTAGATCAAGAGAGGGAGAGTTAATAAACTCTCACCAAGCCCTAAAAACTCGACGCAGCCGCCACCACCACTCCTTGAGCAGACACCCTGGCCCTGCGCGCCGCCGGGGGCATCCACCGCTGGCCGGAGGCCGACCACGCGCGGGCAAACAGTAGCCAATGACAGCAACAACAGCAGTCAAGGACCCAACTTTACGGTCTTGTTTTCAGACGATTGCTCGATCGTTTTACGTTCCGTCAACTCTAGTATGTTCACGACATGACCCTCTTCATCTTCTATCAGTTAGTTTTAATTTAGTTGCGACATATTGCTAGAAAATACTGTTGGCCCATTGGTCATGGTCAAACCTGATTTTAATAATTGATCAAACTCTGTCTCGATATCAATGCAAGTCAATTCAGATATTTACCTACGACGTTTTGGACACTGCTTAACGATGGATATCTACTATGTTCAAGACCGAAGTTGTTTGTCATTCAGAATGTATTTCCTTCAAAGCAATATAATTTTTCATTTTATTGAGTCTAGGAATACATTGTACACCAAGTCGTACTGACAAATAGGCTGTCCGGAATCATTTTTTAAAATTATCCTTTTAAAAATGACCTATGTTTTTGAAAAATATCCTTTTTACAAAAAGCTTCTGAAGGACTTTTCAAAAAGCCAAAATGATTTTTCTCAAAATCAACTGGCAGAACCCTAGCAGAACTCGGCGAGAGTTCGGCCAAGTTGAACGTTATGTGAACGTTTGATTTTGAACTTGGTCTCCCTTCAGTTGCGGTTTGTTACAAAGAGTTCTGTCCGAATTCTGCCCGAATTCTGTCTTTGGAAAAACTATAAATAGAGAAGGATTTCGATCATTTCAAATCACCAATTCACTTTCAATCTCTTCTCTAAAGCATACATTTCTTCCAAAGAGTTCTAAAAAGCTTCTATTTTCAAATTCCAAGCCAGTTACAATCCTCTAGTCGATTTGCCAGTACGGTACGGTCTAGAAGTTTTAAGAGCGATTGTAATCAGAGGCTTGATTGAAGATACAACTCTTCACAATTAAAGTTGGTCGAGTTCTTCGTATCAAAGCTCGCGTCTGTAGACGTTGCAAGGACTTCGTATAAAAACTTGCAAGATTTTTCAATAGTGGATTCAACTGGAAGCTAGAGTTCTTCCGACTGGACTAGTCCTCACAAGAGAAAAACCAGTATAAATCTCGGTGTTTGCGTTTGCCTTCTGATCACTCTTTTATTTCTGTCATTTACTTTGTAATTATTATTATATCTGTGATCTAACTGCTAACGAGATTTTTAATTAGCAAAATTCTGCTGCCTACTCTATTCACCCCCCTCTAGAGTATTCTGCTTTACGATTTTGTTCCTACAATTGGTATCAGAACGGGTTATACAGGTAAAGCAAGGTAAAATTGTAGTTATATTCAATTGTTATATAGATCACAGCATTATACATGGCAACTGTAAAATTCATAAGTGAAGGCCAAGCTACAAACAGACCTCCACTGTTTGACGGCACAAACTACACTTATTGGAAAACATGTATGAGTTTTTTTTTCTGAAATCTCTTGATTTTGACTTATGGTCTGTAGTTATTGATGGCTATAAAAAGCCCCCTCGTATAAATGTTGATGGTGTTTTAGCTGAAAAATCCCATAACAAATATACAGAGGATGAAAAGAAAAAGGCCAGTCTTGATGCACGTGCTATTAATGCTCTATTTTGTGCTTTAGACAGAACTGAATTCAACAGGGTGTCTACCTGTACAACATCAAACAAGGTGTGGAAACTTCTCGAAGTAACCCACGAAGGAACAACACAAGTCAAGGAGTCAAAGATCAGCAGACTTACTCAGGAGTACGATGCATTCAAAATGAAGCCAAGTGAATCAGTCACTCAGATGTTTACAAGATTCTTGGATATTTTAAATCCTCTGTCTTTACTAGGTAAGGATTACAGTAACCATGAAAAGATTCGCAAAATTCTATGAGCCCTTACAAAGAACTGGATTCCAAAGGCTACAGCAATCATTGAAGGAAACGACCTCTCAACAATGTCTCTGGAAACACTCATGGGTAAGCTACTCACTCACGCGTTAGAACTTCAAGACTTTGAAGATGCTACGCCAAAGGAGAAGTCAGAGAAGTCGATCGCTCTCAAGGCTCAACATAGAAGTGATGGAACTGGGGATTCCCAGGACCCTTCTTTTGGTGTGCGTATTGATCGATAGAAATTTAAACAAATCTAATACGTGTTCTAACCCTTCATAGGCAGAAACTAGGGTTCACAAATTATACCTACGGTAGAAAGGAGATATGTAATTCCTGACAAACTCGAGCGGACGACCCCAAGATCTTCTGTACGTATTCCTTCCTCGAGTTGGACGTCGTGTGGGCGACGATCTCCCAACCTTTTTTTTCTCCTTGGCAGCCCTCTCTTTCTCTCCTTACATGAATCACGAATTTAGAGAAAGTTTCAGATTTCTGATCAGTAATATGGCTGCCAGAGAATAGAGGATATATATAGGCTACGGCAGGGACCATGAGGAGAAATTAGGGTTAGGCCTCCTAACGGATCTGGATATCCCGTATTCAGCTCGAACACACAATCTAGGCCCATTAACAATAGCTCGGTCAACTAATGAGCTATTGTTGCACTACCTCCTAAATTCCAAATTATGTTTGTGGGCTCCTTTTATTATATGCTCGTTTGGCTCCCCATGTTAAGATATCGTATGTCCGTCGATCAAATTAAGTTACTGACAATTATATTGATTCGACATCTTTTATCCTTAAGTAGTACCGCTCAACTTTATTTGTCATGTCAGATATAATCCACCTGCAGGGTTTACATGACAATCCTTATGAGCTCCTTAAGAGGACATCATCAACCCGATGTATCGGGACATGGATTCTATTTATAATCAACAGCCCATCATACATACAATGTTATTACCCAATTCATACAGGTTGTCGATCCATAATAAATCTCACTCTTTTATGAGTCAAAATAATACACACTGCATATATATGTCCGTTATTATATCCGGGTTAAGAGCACAAGCATCCATAATAACAGAGGTATTTGTTCTCTTATGTAGTCAGTACAAAGAGAACAACCTCAAGTGGTCCTGTTCAATACACACAAAGTATACTAGTATAAACCTATAGTCAAGATAGACTAATACCAGATTACACTACAACCTTTCCAATCGATTGTCCAAGTCCATCTAGGTTGTGAACTATTTATATACTCCATAAGGAACTGATAATATGATCTTCTGTGTGACACCACATACCATATTATCTACAATATAGAATATTAGACATTTGCATTAATACTTGCAACAAATACAATATGCAAACATTTGCCCATATGATTCTTATCCAAAATTTAAGAAAGTAAGGTTACTAAAAAAGTGATACTTTTAGTATATAACCCTAATCATCTGTCTGCCTCTGGACTGCTTAAAACAGAACTCTATCTGAATTCTCTTACCCTAGGACTCCACAACAAAATGGAGTTGTGGAACATAATAACAGAACTCTATCTGAAATGGCTAGAGTAATGTTAAACCAGTTTAGTCTACCTAGATACTTTTGGGTTGAAGCTGTAAATATAGCATGCTATATTCTCAATAGGATTCTAATTCGACCTATATCGAAGAAGACTCCCTATGAACCATGGTTTGATAGAACACCAAATGTTTCATATTTCAAGATTTTTGGTTGTAAATATTTTATTCTTAATACTAAAGACAATTTGAGTAAATTTGATGAAAATGCCGATGAAGTTATATTTTTAGGTTATGCAGAAAAGAGCAAAGGATGCAGAGTCTTCAACAAAAGAACCACGGTCATCGAAGAATCTATCTATGTCAAGTTTGATGAGCTAAATCAACACTTAGACGATGATGACAATGAAGACTTAATCACACCAAGTATAACTACTGCAAAACCTTCACACAGAGATACAGAACCATCACATCAAGCATCAGATGAACCTTCAAGCAAAGAAGCCGGAACTAGCAATCCGGGAATACACCAAAAGAGATGAGATTCTTGGCTAATCATCCAAATGACTTGGTAATTGGTGAGATTACCAAGGGTGTAAGTACTCGTTCCTCTAATAAAGATATAGCTTCTTGTGTTGCTTTTGTTTTGCAGTTTGAACCCAAAAATATTGAAGAAGTATGTAGTGATAATTTTTGGTTAGATGTTATGCAAGAGAAATTAAACCAATTCGAACGGAATCAAGTTTGGGAACTTGTTCCCAAGCCCATTGATCATCCGGTCATTGGCACCCGATGGGTATTCCGAAATAAACTGAACGAGAATGGTTTAGTGACTCGTAATAAGGCTCGACTCGTAGCTCAAGGATACAATCAATAAGAAGGTATCGACTACGATGAGACATATGCCCCAGTTGCGAGATTAGAAACCATTCGCATGTTATATGCATTTGCATGTTGTTATAATTTTAAATTATTTCAAATGGATGTTAAAAGCGTATTTTAAAATGGTTTTATAAAAGAAGAAGTTTATGTAGCTCAACCTCCTGGTTTTACTGATTTTAAATTTTCTGAATATTTTTTCAAGTTGAAGAAAGCCTTATACGGTTTGAAACAAGCCCCTCGTGCTTGGTATGATCATCTAAGCTCTTTTCTACTTGATAACGGGTTTTCAAAGGGAAAGGTTGACACTAGTTTGTTTATAAAATCTTTGAATAATAATATTCTTTTGATTCAAGTCTATATAGATGATATTCTTTTTGGATCTACTGATGAATCTCTTTGTCAAGAATTTTCAAAGTGTATGCAGAATGAGTTTGAGATGAGTATGATGGGAGAGCTGAAATTCTTTCTCGGACTGCAAATCAAACAAACCAATAATGGGACGTTCATAAATCAAGCAAAGTACACAAAGGATCTATTAAAAAAGTTTGACATGGAAGCAGTCAAGCCACTTAGCACTCCAATGGCGACTTCAACCAAGCTTGATATTGATGAACAAGGCAAACCTGTCGACATACGTAAGTATCGAGGTATGATCGGTAGCTTACTGTATTTAACTGCTAGTCGACCAGACATTATGTTTAGTATTTGTCTATGTACACGCTTTCAAGCTAATCCTAAGGAATCACATCTGTGCGCAGTTAAGCGTATCTTCCGATACCTTAAAGGCACTTCTTCTGTCGGCTTATGGTATTCCAAAACTACGTCATTTGACCTAACTGGTTATTCTGATACTGATTTTGCCGGATGCAAAGTAGATAGAAAAAGTACTAACGGTACATGTCATTTCCTAGGAAAAACTCTAGTCTCTTGGTTTAGTAAAAAGCAAAATTCTGTTGCATTATCAACAACCGAGGCTGAGTATATCGCTGCAGGACGTTGTTGTGCACAAATTTTATGGATGAAATAAACTTTAGAAGACTATGGATTGCATTTTACACACATACCCATTTTCTGTGACAATACTAGTTCTATTAATTTGACTAAGAATCCAGTATGTCACTCTCGAACTAAACATATCGAGATTATACATCACTTTCTTAGAGATCATCAACAAAATGGAGATATAAACCTTGTATACATAGACACACAGAATCAATTAGCTGACATACTCACAAAACCTCTAGCGAAAGATTGTTTCAATTATTTACGTCGAGAATTAGAGATTTTAGATGTCAATAATATTAATTAATTTTGTTTTATTAATTATTTATTTGATACTTAATAACTGTTTTCGAGACAAGCCTAAAAAGAGTCTGTCTGTCACCACGACTACGGTCGAAGCGAAGCGATATTTAAGAGTTTCCCGGTAAACCTTCGTTAGCTGGGACAGTACTCCTACAGCTAATCTGAGACAGATGCTGAGTAAAGAATATTAATTTCTAAAATAATATTAATTATATTATTTTGAGATTTAAAATTACTAAACTCTGAATTAAATATTTGAAACGAATTAATGAAAAAGATGTGGCCTCATTATTATATATATATATATATATATATATATATATATATATATATATATATATATATATATAGCCAGGCAATCCTTGGCGAATTCGGCCCGAGTTCGGTCTGAATTCGGCCAGAGTTCGGCTGGGTATATATATATGTACCAGTCAAAACCCGAGGCCCCCTCTTCTTTATTCTTCCAAACATCATCAAAACAGCAGCAGCCATGCCTCCTAAACCCTAGTTCGTCTCCACCTTCCTTCTTCCAATCGACGTGGAGATCTTCGTCCAAACTTTGGATTCGTGCGGAGATTTCGTCCTCTACAGCATATCCAATTCTCGGAAGGTATAATTTCTTCTCTCTTCCACTTTTCAATTGTTAGGGTTTCTAGATTTTGGGATAGACTGCCTAAGGGATTCAATCCTTTCAAGAGGAAGAAGACCAATGCCAGTGAAGAGGCATCATCTTCGAATCCGTATACAGATTCCCTCTTTTCTCAGGTCCAATCTGATGACGGTGCATCGGACGAGTTTTACTTCAAAACTCCCGATCAAGCCCTATTGTGGTATGTCGATTTTATTATGCGTACTATTTCTTTGATCAAATGGACTGTCTTTCCCGACCATCGTCCTTACTTTGAGGCATTAGGGTCACAACACTTTGTTACTTTATAATTTCTTATAGCTACTAATGCCATTAGATTATTTTACTATAATTTCATGTTAGACACTTTTACCGTAAGAACACGTGTCGGAGGGATAGATGTCGAGTTTACTGATGAAACGTTATCAAAAATCCTTGGTATTCCAAACGAAGGTGCCCCGCTCGATGACATCACTGATTTCGATTTCCCCGATGGTACGACTCTCGTTAGTTTTAAGAATGAGCTTTGTGCGCCCGCACGTGCTCGTCCTGGAAATTTCAAGACCAATAACTTGAACTTGTTTAACTATGAATTACATCGCATCATCTATTCCACTTTACTTCCAAAATCCACTTCCAAAGATGATGTCACTGTACTTGAGCTTTCTGCTCTATATCACATTCTTAAGGGAATTTCTTTCTCTGCCCCTAAGACTATTATTCAGATTATGGGTAGATGTCGTAGAAGAGACCGCAACCTCTCTTATGTGATGATCATCCCACGCATCTTTCAGAGATTCGATATTGACGTATCCACTTGTGCTCTGGACCCTGAGCCCAAGTTCCTCAAACTCTTTCATCGCAGCATTGCCACTGTTCCTCTACCTACTGCACCTGCTCCTCCTGCACCTACTCCCACAACACCTGGTCCTCTTCGGTCTTACCCTATGACCTTTGAGGGTATTCATCAGTATCTTTCAGATTTGTAGTCCTTTTATGTTGGCACTTCTAGGGAACATGAGTTTCATGACGTGACTCGATTCCAGGCTATTGCCAACTCCTTCGCCGATCTGAGATTTGCACAGACGGGTCACTCTGCTAGCTCTCTACCTCGAGACCCTTCTATTTCTGGCTACCGTATTGATGATGAGACGGTCCACTCTCTGTTCCATCCAGGGAATGCCTACGATTGGTATCGTACTTCTGGTGCCACTCCTCATACTTCTAGAGCTGGTACTTCTAGAGTTGGTCCATCTGACATGCTAGCGCTGCAGCCGATGATGATGATAATGAGGATGATGATTTTTGAGATGTTACATATTGAGACTGATATTTTGTCTTATGTTTACTTGGAAATGCTCCGACATTCCAAGATATTATCACTACTCTTATTTTAGTTATGCTATCTGACTTACATAGACAGTTGTTTTTATGGCTCAGTTTGGCTTAGTTTATTATTCAGCACTTTATTTGTTTTAGCTTTCTTCTAGCATTATCTTTCTTTATGCTTCATATTAACTGCCTGTGACAAATACCATGCCTGTGTTGTTTTATATATGTCTATTTTATTCGTTGTTTATACCATGCCTGTGATGAATGTTCTTATATAATTTTATTTGTGTTTCTTCACTGTTTGTTACTTATGCATTTATTGCGGAGGAGCTTTCTCTTTTGCATTTATTTTGCTAAGTGACAATGGGGGAGAAATAAGATCTAACATCTTCATGAATACAGGTTATGAACAATTTTTTTGATACATTTTTAAATTGATCCAAACTTAGATGTTATATCGGTAAGATTTATCAATTATCAAAATGGGGGAGATTGTTGGCCCATTGGTCATGGTCAAATCTGATTTTAATAATTGATCAAAGATCAATTATTAAAATTCAGATGTTTACCTACGATGTTTTGGACACTGCTCAACGATGGATATCTACTATGTTCAAGACCGAAGTTGTTTGCCATTCAGAATGTATTTCCTTCAAAGTAATATAATTTTTCATTTTATTGAGTCTAGGAATACATTGTACACCAAGTCGTACTAGCAAATAGGATGTCCGGAATCGTTTTTCAAAATCACCCTATCCTTTTAAAAATGACCTATGTTTTTGAAAAATATTATTTTTACAAAAAGCTTCTGAAGGACTTTTCAAAAAGCTAAAATAATTTTTCTCAAAATCAACTGGCAGAACCCTGTAGAACTCGGCCAACTTGAACGTTATGTGAACGTTTGATTTTGAACTTGGTCTCCCTTCAGTTGCGGTTTGTTATAAAGTGTTCTGTCTGAATTCTGCCCGAATTCTGTCAGAGTTCTATCTTTGGAAAAACTATAAATAGAGAAGGATTTCGATCATTTCAGATCACCAATTCACTTTCAATCTCTTCTCTTCTAAAGCTTATATTTCTTCCAAAGAGTTCTAAAAAGCTTCCATTTTCAAATCCCAAGCCAGTTACAATCCTCTAGTCGATTTGCCAGTACGGTACGGTCTAGAAGTTTCAAGAGCAATTGTAATCAGAGGCTTGATTGAAGATACAACTCTTCACAATTGAAGTTGGTCGAGTTCTTCGTATCAAAGCTCGCGTCTGTAGAAGTTGCAAGGACTTCGTATGAAAACTTGCGAGATTTTCCAATAGTGGATTCAACTGGAAGCTAGAGTTTCCGACTGGACTAGTCCTCACAAGAGAGAAATCAGTATAAATCTCGGTATTTACGTTTGCCTTCTGATTACTCTTTTATTTCTGTCATTTACTTTATGATTATTATTATATCTGTGATATAACTGCTAACAAGATTTTTAATTAGCAAAATTCTGCTGCCTACTCTATTCATCTCCCCTCTAGAGTATTCTGCTTTACGATTTCGTTCCTACAAATACTTCGTAAAAATCGACGAAGACAGTCTTAAAACAGGACAGAAAATTAAACCTAAACCCTCACTTGGAAGAGAGTTTGTGAACAAACCATTAAGGGATTTCGAAAACCAATCAAAGATAGCTGCCGCCAACCTATAGGGCTTCACAACGAATCTTGCAGAAGTCGATTTGATCGACTAAGAGCCGAGAAATCGGCAACCCAAATTGACCAAAAAACTGTTTTTCAAAATAATAGAAAATAGAAAAATCTGTCGATACGACGTGCGTCCCGTCAAACCGGGCAACGTGATCGCGAACCGAAAGCATCGAAAGGTGCATATTGACTTCACGAATATGTAGGCTTTGACGAAATTCAAATTGGTTGCATGTGCGTGACAAATTTGATACGTATTTGTCAAAATTTACCGTATGAGGCTCTTTACAAATTTCTTAATTACTTTGTGCACGTTCGTCAGATTGAGACGAAACTTGCGCCAACAGGACCGTATCATTTTTCTGGTACTGTATGTCAAGTTTGGTCCGATTCTGAGATAGTTGATCGGATCGCCGTTTTGCGGGCCCTACGATCCTACTCAACGGGCAATTTTGTGCACGGCCCACCAAAATCCAAAATTGGATATACCTTTGGGTTCGTATCATCAAAACGAATCCGTAGACATGTAGTTTAATTACTTTAGAGACCATTGACTCTGGCATACTTTTTGGTGTAAAGCGGGTGTCACTACCACATTTTTGGCTTGAGGGTATTTTGGTCATTTTGACTTTTTGGTGATTTTAAAATTTTATTAATTAAATATGTGCTATTTGTTTAGTTGAGACTTGACCTAGAATCTTAGCCTAATCTAGATTAGCCTTGAGCTTAGAATCTTGATTAGGATAACCTACTAAGTGACAAGATTATCAATATCTAGATATTTCTAAGTAGGATATTTTCTCCTTAGGATATTTGTAAAAGGAAAGCCTTAGAACTAATTGAACCAATATGAGGACTTGAAATTGGGTGGAGAAGCCTTAGCAACCAATATGAGGACTTGAAATTGGGTGGAGAAGCCTTAGCCACTCATCTACATCTAAACCTAACCCTAATTCATTTTGTGGCAGCCACAAATAGAAATCCCCCCTCCTATAAAGTATCCTTTAGTAGCCCCTTGCCTCTTTTAACACCTACAAAAAACCCTAACTTGTTCTTCCCCAAATTCCTCCCCCTTTATCCAAATTGATCCCAAATTGAGGCTACTCTCTTGCGTTAGGATTCATTTCAGAAGTAAAGGCTAGTGGGGGCTTGCTAGCAAGGATTTGAAGAGCACTTGGCCATAGCTTGTGGAGGGAACAGCTCACTTAGTAGCATTTCTTTTGAGTTTGAACTCTCAATAGGTAAAACCCTACAAACCCTAATAAATTCCTGATTTCTTTCCATATATGCATTCATTTAGGATTCTCCTAGGTGTAGCCCAAGTTTGGTAGGAATTCGTGTCCATTAGGTGTGCGTGTCGGACACGTATCGGTGTTTTTAATTAAGTGTTTGATGAAATGTCACTGTGGAACTTTTGTTCATGTTCTCTGAAATAAATTACACATTTTAGTAGCCCTTGACATGCTAATCTCAGATCCCTAACTCTGAGCATATTTTAGTGTCGTGTCTGTGTCCAAAATGGACACGAATGCATAGCACGAGGCCACGTGCGCATGCCCTACTACTGTGCAGTGATTGTGCACTGTACAGGCCACGTGGCAGTATGCCACTTGGCAAGGACGTGAGGGCAGTGACTGACGTGTCACCCCTCAAGTCTCATGGCCTATCATGTCGTGTCGGACAAGAATTCATTCGTGCACTGGTTTTGTACACAGATTGTGCACACGAGTTTTCTCTACTGATACGCTTTCGTATCTCATGACACGGCTCGATTGGACACGTTGCAGAGACATGAGTCCCAAGCCATATACCTACCCTAGCTATAGACTCGACCATGAGACCTAGGATAGGACACATTGTGTCCTATTGAGCCCGACACCTCTGCACGAGACCTAGTATACACTGTGTGACTGATACACATTTTAGAACATTTTGGACACTTTGTGTCCAGCTATGTGGACACAAAATGACACCCCATGACACGTGTAATGTATCTACACCTCTGCACACAATTTATTTTGGGTTTTGAATGGTTTTGGAATTGGAAATTGGGGTTGTACATGTTCGGATACAGGGACTGTTACTATGTATTCGAATATTGGGTTGATGTATTTTAAATTAAATTTAAGTTGTTTAAATACGAAATATACATGATTAAAATAAATGATAGGATGTGTTGATAACTAGGTTTCAAATGGATCGGTATTTTACTCGAATTTCATAAAATTTCTGACTGAACGGTGACAGTTTTGCCTATGCATGAAAACTGAGATTTTTTCCTATGAGTATAAAACCTGGAAACTATTTGTTTGTAAAACCTGAGAATAAAATTGGGATAATGTTAAAACTGAATTTGAGTTTTGGGTTTGGTTTAAAGTTGTATATATATATATATATATATATATATATATATATATATATATATATATATATATATATATAATGTATATATATATATATATATGTAAGTTGCTGATTTGATTTCAATTTGGTTGTTTGGTTTGAATGTTTGGGAAACTGAAATCAAATTGACATTCAAAACTGAAAAGTGAGATTTCTAAACCTGAGAACAGTTGTGAAAACCTGAGATTCAAGCTAACATGTTAAACTTCGAATATGTCAATGGAATGTTAACTTGAACATGAAAACTGAGATGAATGTATGTATGTAAATTTGTATGTAAAACTGAATTGCATTGTTAGCATAAAAACTGAGTTTTGTTGAATGTAAACTTGAGACTGAATTGGGATTAAGGGTTAAAATAAAAACTGGGTTTTTAATATGTGTTTATATGCATGTATGAATGTATACATGTATGTAGTTAACTGAAAGTTCAACTTACCTACTGCTACACAATGTATATGCACACACACATGAATACACTTCCCCTATATATATATATATATATATATATACACAAAAAAAAAAAAAAAAAAATATATATATATATATATATATATATATATATATATATATATATATACACAAAAATATATATATATATATATATATATATATATATATATATATATATATATATATATATATATATATATATATATATATATATATATATATATATATATATATACACAAAAAAAAAAAAATATATATATATATATATATATATATATATATATATATATATATATATATATATATATATATATATACACATAAACATGTATATCTATGTGTTGTAGTGTATATGATAACATAGTCTATGTTATGTTTACACTGTTACAGAGTGTACCCCTTCATGTCCCTGTGTGACACACACACACACACACACACACACAACCTATATATGTGCCATCACTCATTCTCTCTCTCTCTCTCTCTCTCTCTCTATATATATATATATATATATATATATATATATATATATATATATATATATATATATATATATATATATATATATATATATATATATATATATATATATATATATATATGTAGTACCTATATATACCCTATATATATATATATATATATATATATATATATATATATATATATATATATATATATATATATATATATATATATATATATATACATATATATATATATATATTGTTTATATAAAAAAAAATAAAAATATATATATATATATTATGTGAATGGAAATTGAATGTGAATGTAGTTTAGGTATTATATATTGTATATAACCTAGATTTGACTTATTAAGCCTAGATTAGACTAACTTAGACTAGTTGAGCATGGTTGACCAAACCCTAACTAGTTTGACCTAATTTGAATAGAGTTAACCTAGTTGACTTTTAGAGTTGACCAGAGTTGACTAAGAGTTGACTTTGGTCCAGATTGACCTAAAAACATATAGATGCATTGTACTCTTCAAATTATAATCCATTTGTATACATCATGACTTGTGTTGCTCTAAATAGGACTCAGTTACCTCACTTCGGACTTTATATTCTCACGGACATCGGATTTCAAGCGAGTACATTCTCTGTTCGTTTTATACTTGCTAGGACTTATATTCATGCTCTAGATTACTTTACTTGATACTGACACTTGTTATCACGGATTGGTACTATATGGATCTTTTCATGCGATGTTATCCCCTTAGTGGATACATCGGGTATTTCGTGTTCGTGTACTTTATCATGGGTATCGTGTACTCCTTGTGTTCGTGTTATTTGTGTACAAATCGTGTGAAATCGTGTACTCTCGTGTGCTCACATGATTATCGTGTATAACTATACTTCGTGTGTAATAACATAACTTGACTGGATCCTTGTGTATTGATTGGAGACGGGAGAGTAGAAGTGGTTATATGATCAATCTTGTAGTTACTCGTGTGAACCTCTGTAGATTACTTGTGTGCAATATCGTTCCGTTTACATAACCGTCTTGTGCTCTGAATCACTAGTCACTTACAGTTCTTACTTATCATGTATATATTTCTAGTTTACGAATATCTTTCTTGTTTTCGTGTACATCTTCTTACAGTTCATGTATCTTACTCTTTTGTATGCTTTACATTTTCTACCATGATATGAACTGTGTTAGATGTATTATGCTCGTTCCTGTCCTGCCTGGGCCTGTTGAAAATATTACAGATGACACCAAGAATTTCTATCCTACGTACTATGGAGCAGCCCTAGACGACACTTGCGAGCTGGACTCTCAGGAGGACCCAGCTATAGCTGATGATATCACCCCTACTCCCTAGACTAGTTTAGTTAGGCTTTATCTTACTTGTTGTTGTCATTTGAGACTTGAGATGTATTATGTTTTGTTGTTATTATTGTGTCATATAGACACATAGAATTATTTTCTTTTCTGTTTGTACTTCCTTTGAGATTTCATATCTATGATATCGTACTATTTCTACCTTAGAATGTGATTTAGATGTACCTTCTATTTGTCCTCCATGCGGAGAGTATATCTTGTACTGTTAAACTTATACTGTGTTAGATGTTGTAACCTAGGACAGTGTTCTACCGCTGACACTGTGATGTAGGCTGGACGTACCCACTTCTCGTGCTCCTACACTGGGTGCGGGTCGTAACAGGGGGTCCAACGACGGACACCGTTTTGATCCAAAATTATCGTTTTACCCCTTTATTTAGAATTGGACTTATGGACAGGCAATCCTTGCTAATTTGACTAATCTGAACATGTTGGTAATATTTGTTTCAGCCTTCGGAGACTATTATGAGAGTTTGACATTTGTGGCTTATCGATTGACGGGATATTGTTGGTTCTACGTGCTACCATCAGGCAAGATACCTTGCCTCCTTCTACAGTTCATTTTCACGCTTATAGTTCTTCTGTTTTTATTATGTTATCATTTAGTTACTCTAGTTGATATGGATTCAAATGTTTTCTTTATACCATGTTTACTAGTTTATTATCTTACTTGTATATCAGTATTTCATGACTTGATAGTGTAGTTATACCAGGCTTGTTCATATTATAGTCCATACTAGAGTTGTCCTTACCTGCATCATGACTGAGTTATACCGTATCGTATGTATCTTAACTGAGTCGTATCCACAAGTATGTGTAATTGAACTACTATTCCTATATCGTTTCCACAACCTGCGAGTCCACAATCAGGGCGAGGGTTGACCGTTTGTACCTGCGAGTCCACACTCGGGGCGAGGGTGTTTGTCTTGAATCTGTTTGCACCTGCAAGTCCACACTCCGGGCGAGTGTGTTTATCTTGAATCTGTTTGCACCTACGTGTCCACACTCGGGGCGAGGGTGTTTGTCGTGAACTAACCTGCGAGTCCACATTTGGGGCGAGGGTTAGTAATTAGTTCAAACCTGTGAGTCCATTAAGGGTGGAGGGTTTGGTATTTCATTGATCTCTTGTTTACTTGTTCTTCCTGCAGTTCATTTATGCGTAGTTGTTCCGTATCCGTATTCATAGTCACCTGTCAGTAGCCACATGTCAGTTTCTGTCTTATTTTCTGTTTATAGCCTATTTATATTCTTATACATGATAGAACTGTTAGATAGACATATTTTTATGTATCTTGCTATGTCCCCTGAGGACCTGATAAACTTTTCAGGTTTAGCGACTACATGGAGTTAGTTAGCAGAGCAGGATGGTAGATATTTGTGATACACTTGCAGGATCCAGGTATATTGATATTACGCTTATTATCCATTCGTGCTTTCATTCCTTATCATGATATACTCTGCTTGTTGGTTTACTTTATAGACTTATGTTAATTC
The DNA here is from genome assembly GCA_029216955.1 of Iris pallida. Taxonomy (NCBI): domain Eukaryota; kingdom Viridiplantae; phylum Streptophyta; class Magnoliopsida; order Asparagales; family Iridaceae; genus Iris; species Iris pallida. The sequence goes on along the minus strand of JANAVB010000599.1, from coordinate 817,287 downwards.
TTGGAGTCTAATCGGACATATATGCTAGTGGGATGCAAACCATGACCCATAGTGTTCATTCATATTTCATATTCTTATTATAGATTGAGATATAGATTTGCCTTGCCATGATTAGGCACGTGATACCATAGTCCAGACAGCGTTTACGTATTCGAGATGGGCTGGAGTCTGCTCGATACGTAGCTGGCTTGCTCACGAGCTCGCATCCGAAAAACGGGTGTGGGTCATGACACATTTTTTGGGTGGCCCATGCAGGTCAGAACATATCGTATCGGTTACGTAACTGTACTGATACGAGCTTGCGACTATGACTAAACCTTAGAAATCTCAATCTACACTGCCTTGAAAATTCTTCTAGAAATCTCGCTACGTCTTTAAAATTTCATATTCTATCTCGATTATTCTTCCTTGCCTTCCGAATCATTAATTTTCGTCTCTTCCTATTTCGGGGTGACGAATGATCCCACTGTCTAGAATTTATCAGAAATTCTTAAGTGATACTATAATATTTCCTGATTATTGAATTTTTGGTTGTTTATAGATATGAGGGATTATAGATGCCATATGCCCTAGATATCTGTTGGTGGAATTGGTAACAACTAGTTAGAAGATTATAAGGTTTTAGTGACCGTATTTTGAGGAGTAGTGTGACCAAAGGTGGGTAGAAGTCCTCGAGGATGCGTAGATACTAAATTGGTTAGGAGAAAATATAAGATATCTTGAGAAATTAAAATTTGAGGAGATTAAGGTAAGATTGGACTTACTTTTTAATTTTAGGAATATTTATGAGTTAGAATTTCGAGGACAGAATTATTTTTAAGGTGGGTAGATTTGTAACTCCTCTTCCTGAAAATTTTGAAATATTTTTATTATTATTTATTTGATTTAAATGGTGATTTTTTGACAGTTATAAATAATTAATTAGTTAATTATTATGGTAGATGCCTTTAGTCACGATTAAATTTAGAGTACAAGATGACCAAGAATTTTGGCACGGATAGTGTAGTTGGGTGCCTTGACTAGCATTTTAGCTATGGTAGGGAAGGCCAAGTCATAAGTGCGTCATAAAAAGAAAAACCAGGCCAAGTTACAACTTAACCTCTAAAGACATTTTAATTATTTATTAATTATATTATTGACTTGTAGGAGATCCGGTTGTACCGATTTAGTCCGAACTGGACCCAAACCAAGCCCGAACCCATGTAGACATGTAGTGCGTCCAGAGACGTATATGTAGGTGTATTTTGTTACATATGTATATTTCCGTATTTGAATTTAATGGCTAATAAATAAGTTTTCTATATACTGTTATATCTAAAATATAAATGTTATTATTTAAATGGTTATTTATTTTGGAAATACTATGAACAGAGTTTCTTAAAATGTTCTTCTTACATTTTGGTGATTTTAGGTTACATATATATACACTAGTGCATATATATAAGTATATTTATGATATACAAAATTAGGCTTATATATATATATATATATATATATATATATATATATATATATATATATATATATATATATATATATATATATATATATATATATATATATATATATATATATATATATATATATATATATATATATATATATATAAAATATTATTTTATTTTATTTATATAAAATGTTGTGTATATACATTAAGAATTCTATATTGCAATATTGAATATACTTAGAATAGTTTATTGCTTAAAGTTGTATTTATGGTATATATATCATTTATATATATGTATATACATATGTATATATATAGATATATGTGGGTGTATAGCTATGTATATAGATAAATGTAAATAATAGACAATAAAAAAAAAGAAAATAGAAAAGGGGATCCCAGCCCAGCCTGATCCTAGCCCAGACCTGAGCCGACCCCCTCTTATAGTAGTAGATCGAGAGAGAGGGAGAGTTAATAAACTCTCACCAAACCCTACAAACTTGACGCAACTGCCATCACCACTCCTTGGGTGGCCACCCTGGCCCTGCGATCCGTCGGGGGCAACCGCCGCTGGCCGGAGGCCGACCACGCACGGGCAAACAGCAGCCAATGGCAGCAACAATAGCAGTCAAGGGCCCGACTTCACGACCTTGTTTCCCTACGAACGCTCGATCGTTTTACGTTCTGTCAACTCTGGTATATTCACGACATGACCCTCTTCATCTTCTATCAATTAGTTTTAATTTAGTTGCGACATATTGCTAGTAAATACCTCGTAAAAATCGACGAAGATAGTCCTAAAACAGGACAAAAAATTAAACCCAAGCCCTCAATTGGAAAAGAGTTTGTGAACAAACCATTAAGCAATTTCGAAAACCAATCAAAGAAAGTTGCAGCCAAACTATAGGTCTTCACAACGAATCTTGCAGAAGTCGATTTGATCGACTAACCGCCGAGAAATCGGTAACCCAAATTGACCAAAAATTGTTTTCAAAACAATAGAAAATAGAAAAGCCTTCTGATACGATGTGCGTCCCGTCAAATCGAACGACGTGGTTGCGAACCAAAAGCATCGAAAGGTGCGTATCGAAATCGCAGACGTGTGGGCTTTGACGGAATTCAAATTGGTTGCATGTGCGAGGACGAATTTGGTACGTATCCGTCGAAATTTACCGTATCGACATCTTTGCAAATTTTTGAATTACGTTGTGCACGTTCGTCAGATCGAGACAAAACTTGCACCAACAGGACCGTATCATTTTTTTGGTCCTGTATGCCAAGTTTGGTCCAATTCTGAGACAGTTGATCGGATTGTCGTTTTGTGGGCCCGACGATCCTACTCAACGGGCAATTTCGTGCACGGACCATCGGAATCCAAAATTGGACATATCATTGGATTCATATCATCAAAACGAATCCGTAGATATTTAGTTTGATGACTTTAGAGATCATTGACTCTGGCACACTTTTTGGTGCAAAACGGGTCCAATGACGGATACTGTTTTGATCCAAAATTATCGTTTTGCCCCTGTGTACAGAATTGGACTTATAGACAGAAAATCCTAGCTAATTTGACTAATCTAAACATATTGGTAATATTTGTTTCAGCCTTTGGAGACTATTGTAAGAGTTTGACATTTGTGGCTCGTCGATTGACGGGATATTGTTGGTTCTATGTGCTACCATCAGGCATGATACCTTGCCTCCCTCTACAGTTCATTTTCATGCTTATAGTGCTTCTGTTTTTATTATGTTATCATTTAGTTACTCTAGTTGATATGGATTTAAATGTTTTCTTCATACCATGTTTACTAGTTTATTGTCTTGCTTGTATATCAGTATTTCATGACTTGATAGTGTAGTTATACCATGCTTGTTCACATTATAGTCCATACGAGAGCTATCCTTACCTACATCATGACTGAGTTGTAACATGTCGTCACCTGTATCTTGACTAAGTCGTGTCCACATGTATGTGTAATTGAACTATTATTCATGTATCGTTTCTACAACCTGCAAGTCCACAATCGGGGCGAGGGTTGACTGTTTGTACCTGCGAGTCCACACTCGGGACAAGGATGTTTGTTGTAAACTAACCTGCGAGTCCACATTCGGGACGAGGGTTAGTGATTAGTTCAAACCTGCGAGTCCACTCGTGGCGAGGGTTTGGTATTCCATTGATCTCTTATTTACTTGTTCATTTTGCAGTTCATTTCTGCGTAGTTGTTCCCGTATCTGTGTTCATAGTCACTTGTCAGTAGCCACCTGTCAGTTTCTGTCTCGTTTTCTGTTTATAGCCTGTTTATATTCTTATACATGATAAAACTGTTAGATAGGCATATTTTTATGTATCTTGCTATGTCCCCTGAGGACATGATGATCTCTTCAGGTTTAGCGACCGCATGGAGTTAGTTAGCAGAGCAGGATGGTAGATGTTTGTGATACACTTGCAGGATCCAGGTATATTGATATTATGCTTATTATCCATTCGTGCTTTCATTCCTTATCATGATATACTCTGCTTGTTGGTTTACTTTATAGACTCATGTTAATTCTTGGAGTCTAATTGGACATATATGCTAGTGGGCTGCAGACCACGACCCATAGTGTTCATTTATGTTTCATATTCTTATTGTGGATTGAGATACAGATTTGCCTTGCCATGATTAGGCACGTGATACCATAGTCCAGACAGCGTTTACGTATTCGAGATGGGCTGGAGTCTGCTCGATACGTAGCTGGCTTGCTCACGAGCTCGCGTCCGAAAAGCGGGTGCGGGTCGTGACACAAATAATATCGAATTTGATGTCAAATGTATGGAGGAAAAAATGAATAGGAAGCTGGAGAGATAAGGATGACTTAAGGAGCGATTGTGTTACCTCCATTTTACCTTTATAAAGTACCCATTCTTCAATATATATATATATATATATATATATATATATATATATATATATATATATGCTAATGATGATAATTAATATATAGTTGGCAGTTATTCTAGGGCTAATTAGTGTTTATATACCAACTTAATATATATGCCAAATTAATTAGAGTTTAGACCCTGGATTTTATACCAACTTTATGTGTGTGTGTGTGTGTGTGTGTGTGTGTGTGTGTGTGTGTGTGTGTGTGTGTTTGTGTGTGTGTGTGTGTGTGATATAAGCATGTGATCTGGTCAAGATTTCAAAAAGATTAGAAGACACGAGTAGAGATCAAGGGCGAATGCTGATTGAGACACCTATTCAGTGAAACCCTCACACATCTTGATTTATAAGACCTGTATGGGCCACCACTTAAACCGTGTCACACCCCAGAACCAGAATACTAGAGAGAGGGGGACAGACACAGCCAGCTACGTATATTGAAGTGAATCCCACCTCGCTATACGGTCACGGCTGTCTAGATGCATGAGGGTTTAACTACAAGCCATTAGTCTCTTATGGTCAAGTACAAACCTAGTGTCTCAATCTCAAGCAAGCAAGTAATGTAGCAAGATGGTAGATCATCAGACATGTCATGACTCGCACCCGGATATACGGGTACGAATACGTGGGCCACGTCCAGCCAACGTCGCAGTATCGGCGGTAGAGCGCTATCAAGTACCCGATACTAACTACAACATCTAAAAGATCCATAACTATAAAAGTATTCATATCACATCACAAAAGCTAAGGAAGATAAGACAAGAAATAACAATATCTTTAGAACAACTAGAATCTACAAGGATCATATGAGACAAGAATGAAACGGAGGAGAACAAGACAAAACTAAAATAACTACTAGGACTATCACTCATGGGAGACAACTCACGGTGAAAGAATATCGAATCTACCTCAGCTAGCAACATCCTGCAGTCCAATAATGAGGGCATAACAACTTCTAAAATATTGTCAACATATCCAGTCAGGATGGAATGAGCACAAATCTCAAATAACAGTTCTAGTTAGACGATATTGAAAATGTAACAGTAAATAGAGAGAATATACGAGGTAAAGTGGAAAGTATATGAAAGTAGCATGGCAAGTTAAAGCTGTAAACTATAGCTAGAGCAATGGCAAGAAAATCGATCATATCATGTACAAGAGTCGAGAATCATACCTTCTATGTGAGTGAATACTAGCTACGACATGTGGCCGGCTTGGGAACTGACACAAGGTCTACTGGCATGGTTAATCATACGTTGAGTATATGATTAACACTCACAAGATATACAATACTTGCACAAGGTCTACAATACTTGCACAAGAAGGGTAATGACCACATATCTACACTAGTACTCCCTGTCCCCGACTAGTATAGAGGATCCAACCATGACACGTCATGACACGTGATTCTCTGAGAAGGTAGCTAGCCTTCGCAAGAATCGTGTCTATATAATGCACAAGGAACAAGAAAGACTTGTATAAGATATACCAAATAATACAAGAAATAACATCTCATGACGGGATCCAGACAAATACCAATCTGTGTGAATAATGTGTCAAGAGAACAAGAATATCTACACTAAATACAAGAAACATAGACGATATCATAAAACAGAATTATTATCAGAGAATGTACTCGTCTGAGATCTGGTAGAATATGTCAACTGAGTCCAATACAGTGCGTCGAGGACCTAAAGATGGAATATTGTATCAATATAAAGTTTTGGAAGAAAAAGCAAGTCAAACTAAGTCAATCTAAGTCAAACTAAGTCAAAGGTTGACTTACAGTTGACTTTGGTCAACTGGTCAACTCCTAGGCCACTCTAGGTTAAACTAGGTCAAAGCTAGTCTCTATAATCATCTACAATCAATTTTAGTGATTGTGAAATCACTGGAATCGATGGATCTCAAAAATACAAATAAAAGAGAAAGATTATAATAATAGGATGATAGATAGGGTGAAAACCTACAGATGTTGTCGGATGGTGAAACAACCATCACCAACGTGTCCAGAATGGTCAAAATAGCTAGAATAGCCTGCCCATAAGTCCAATTTGGACACAGGGACAAAAGGTAATTTTGGGTCAAACAGTGTCCGTGTCGGACCCACTTTGTACCGAAAAATGTGCCAGAATAAAAGTGCACTAAACCTAACAAATTATATGTCCACGAAATCAGAATGATATGAACTTAACGGTATATACGAAATTGGATTCCGATGGTCCGATCTCAAATTGGTCCGTTGACCCAGATATTGGAATTCGATTTGCCCGGAAATACGTATCGGAACTAATGTCCACAAAACTCAGCAAATTATATGTCAACGAGTCCAGAATGACGATACAAACTCAACGGTATATCCAGAATTGGATTCCGATGAGCCGATCTCAAAAAGACCCGTTGACTCGGACTGTGGGGCCCGTCTTGCACCTAAATGCGTACCGGGGCCCACGTCCTCCAAATCTAACAAACTTTATATAAAAACGTGTCAGAATAACGCCACGAGTCTACTGGTGGTGTCAGAAATTGAATCCGGAGTCCCGGATTCAAAATTGGAAATTTATAACTTAGAAATGACGAATTTGGACGGCCAACTTTGGCGTGAAATTCAACCAACCAAACGTGCTCATAATGAAACAAAACTGAAGGAAAAGGAAGAGGGTTATACCAGCTGTGCACATGAACTAATTACGCATCAAACTGAGGTGCGATGTCGGAGATACGAGCCGACGAAGTTGGCTCCACAAAACTGTCCAAAAATAGTATAATTTAAAGTGTCAACTTGGCGGTCGATTTTGATGTATCAAACGACAAAATTAACGAAACAAACTTGAGGGGAGTGAAGAGCTATATACCGAGATTGTGACGGAGCAAAGAGTTCGTCGATCCAACGGTCGGATTTTTCGAAAAATGAGCATGAAGTTACTGCGACGAGGCGAACATTCTAAAATTCGAAATCGCGCGTCACGGCGGGATTTCGTCCAAAATGCACGAATCGTGTGTTTCACGCGTCAGGAAGGACGACGAACGTCAGGGGGTTGTCGCCCATAGTATTCGGGGTCATGGGGGTGGTCGTCAAGGTGCGCGACGACAGTGGCGGCACGCGGTGGTGCGCCACGCCGCTGCAACTGCTGTTGCCCGCAGCTACTGCTGCTGATCGCACTGCTACTTGCGCTCGCAGCCGCGAGGTGGTTCGCCAGACTGGAGAGGAGACCGGTGGCCGCAGGCACGCGGTGGCACTGCCACGTGCTATCGACATCGCTCACAGCCGCTGCTTGGTCGCGCACATGGTGTACGGGTTGTGGTCGCACCGACGATGATCAGGCGGGCTGAAGGTGAGGAGGGCCTCCCTGGGTCACCGCAGGTGGGGACGACGGCTGGCCTAGGCGAGGCGCGGGGTGCTGGCTAAAGAGGAGGAGAAGAATAAGAGATGGTGATGGTGATGTTGAGAAAATGGTGATGGAGAAGAAGAAGAGTGGAGGAGTGAAGAAGATGAAAATAAAGATAGTGGTGGAGTCGGCTGAAAGATGGGGGAGAGGAGTGCTGTGATGGGAGGGGGTGAGGTGTGTGTGTGTAATAATGGGGAGAGAGATATATTATATGTGTGTGTGTATATTACATATAGAAAGAGAGAGAGAATGAGAGTTTAATGAGAGAGAGAGAAAAAGAAAGTAGGAAGAGAAAGTGGTGTTGTCCGGCCACATGGGGGTGGCTGGTATAGGAGTGTGGAGAGAGAGTGAGGGTGATGGGTGATGGATAGAGAGAGAGTGTGTTAGAGTGATATAATATATATATATATATATATATAAATATCCTCCTCTTTACAAAAATATATATATATATATATATATATATATATATATATATATATATATATATATATATATATATATATATATATTTGTAAAGAGGAGGATATTTTTTGTGTAGGGAAAAAGGCAAATACAATAGTGGTGTGTATGGGCAGTCATGACAGGGCATACACCAAATTGGTTTGGGTGTTGGGCCATGTTTGGTTGAGTTGGGGCCAAGATTTAATTAAAATAATAATTTAAACCAATTAAAATCATGGATGAAATAGGAGCACAAGGGAGATCAATTTGGTGGCACGCAAGTGGAACGTGCATAGTAGACTCAAAACAGGTCAGGGCCATATATTGGGTCGACTGGATTGGACCGATGTCGGGCCCGAAAATTAAGTTGGAAGTTAAGTCACGAATTACGGCAGACGATAAATTGGTCTAAATTGACCCGAAAGTTGTGCGAAACAAAAAGAGCACAAGGGGACAAGTTTGAGTGGGACATGATATATCAAATTGAAGATAATCTTGTCCACTACAAACTTCAAGAAGAAAGTTTCCAGAGACTGACATCCCTGATGCTCCTGAAATCCAAGTCACGGTAAAGAGCATTTAATGATCAAAATTAATTAAATAAAAATAAATTATCGAAAATAATTCATTTAGAAAATTTAAAAAAATAAATCCCGAAATTTCAGGGGCTTACATTCTACCCACCTTATAAAAATTTTGTCCTCGAAATTAAAGGTTGGTAGTGGGGTTAAAATAGGATAGAAGATTTAGGCAATATTTAGGCACGATCCAAGAATAACGAGTTTTGCACGATCAAGATAATCAATTCAAATTTGTTCAGGCACGATAAGGGATTTTGGCACGATAGAATCATGATATGAACAAAATCATATGTACATGATTTCAGAAATAAGTCAAGTCGTTGGGGCGCGATTAATCACAAGAAATTTATATATAATCAGGAAATCAAATCAAGGTCGAAAAGAGTTTAAGCACGAGTGTTCAAAATCCAAACATGATCAAAATCGAAAGTTATAGCACGAGTGGTAATAGCATTGAAATCCAATTACGATAAAAATTTGTCTCAACACGATCTAGTTGATCAATTTTTGAGTAAATCAGAATTTGGGTAAGATGGAGAACAAGATCATCGAAGCCTGGGCATGATCATCTGAGAATGGAAATCCAGGTTAGAATTGAATTTAATTCAATTGAGTACGACATGCATGGGCCACCACTAAAAACGTGTCACGATCCGCACCCGAATATACGGGTACAAATACGTGGGCTACGCCCAGTAAGCATAGATACAAATAACGATAGAGTCCATAACTAAGGTATACACCCTATAATCATGTCATCTAGATTCCTTACCACGCCAACCGGTATGGCTGCAAGAAAATCTAAATTCCATAACTAGGATAGTATATCAAAATCAGGCTCCATGTCCTTGTCATGCTAGCTTGTATGACTGCGATAAATTCTAAACTCCATAAATAAAGTAGACATTTATCGTTCTCATCAAATATGTTTATCAAAATATCTTAACTCAATCCGTAAAAACTGATCTCAACAAAATCAAAATCGAAGTCAACAACGAACGAACATCAAGATTTAAAATTCAACAACGAATCAAGGATAAGTAAATAAAAACTAGCAGAAACAGATTTCGAGACCGAATTTAGAGAAAATTCTCAAGAGATGTCCTAAAAGTACTATATAGGTCAAGATTGAAAGTTCTGGAATATAATCTAAAATAATCTCAACCTTGATATAAGATTGGCAAATCATATTTGATTATCAACCAAGAGGATATATAAGTTCAACTTATACCTTCCCTCTGGGATCCACAACTCATCCCAAGAAAGAATAAAGTTTAATACGGATAAATATTTCAAAAATCAAGACGAATAGAAATAAGTGGGAAAAGTTTGAAAAGCTTTCGAAATAAGATTCCCAGGGGTCATCTCTGGAATCTACCAAGAGTTTCTAATATGTGACTAAGTATCAAAACCCTAAAATATTCCATGACTCAACGTTAATCCTAGGGTAGGCTTGTAGTAGTACAGATAAGCTCAAGTACTACCACGACTTCGTATTAATTGCAAAGACAGACCTGCATGGGCCACCACTAAAAATGTATCATGACCCGTACCCGGATATACGGGTACGAATACGTGGGCCATGCCCAGCCTACGTCGCAGTATCGGCGGTAGAGCGCTGTCAAGTACCCGATACCAACTACAACATCTAAAAGATCCATAACTATAAAGGTACTCGTATCATGTCACAAAAGCTAAGGAAGATAAGACAAGAAATAACAATATATCTAGAACAACTAGAATCTACAAGGATCATATGAGACAAGAATGAAATAGAGGAGAATAAGACAAAACTAAAATAACTACTAGGACTAGCACTCATGGGAGACAACTCACGGTGAAAGAATATCGAATCTGCCTCAGCTAGCAATATTCTGCAGTCCAATAATGAGGGCATAACAACTCCTAAAATATTTTCAACATATCAAGTCAGGATGGAACGAGCCCAAATCTCAAATAACAGTTCTAGTTAGACGATATTGAAAATGTAGCAGTAAATAGAGAGAATATACAAGGTAAAGTGGAAAGTACATGAAAGTAGCATGGCAAGGTTAAAGCTGTAAACTATAGCTAGAGCAATGGTAAAAAAATCGATCATATCATGTACAAGAGTCGAGAATCATACCATCTATGTGAGTGAATACTAGCTACGACATGTGGCTTGCTTGGGAACTTGCACAAGATCTACTGGCCTAGTTAATCATACGTGGAGTGTATGATTAACAAGATCTACAATACTTGCACAAGGTCTACAATACTTGTACAAGAAGGGTAATGACCACACATCTACACTAATACTCCCCGCCCCCGACTAGTATAGAGGATCCAACCATGACACATCATGACACGTGATTCTCTGAGAAGGTAGATAGCCTTCGCAAGAATCGTGTCTATACAATGCACAAGGAATAAGAAAGACTTGCATAAGATATACCAAATAATACAAGAAATAATATCTCATGACGGGATCCAAACAAATACCAATTCGTGTGATTAATTTTGTCAAGAGAACAAGAATATCTACACTAAATACAAGAAACATAGACGATATCATAAAACAAAATTATTATCTGAGAATGTACTCGCCTAAGATCTGATAGAATATGTCAACTGAGTCCAATATAGTGTATCGAGGACCTAAAGATTGAATATTGTATCAATATAAAGTTTTAGAAGTAAAAGCAAGTCAAACTAAGTCAAAGGTTGACTTACAGTTGACTTTGGTCAACTGGTCGACTCCTAGGCCACTCTAGGTTAAACTAGGTCAAAGCTAGTCTCTATAATCATCTACAAGATCAACATATCAATTTCAGTGATTTTGAAATCGCTGGAATCGATGGATCTCAAAAATACAAACAAAAGAGAAAGATTATAATAATAGGGTGATAGATAGGGTGAAAACCTATAGATGTTGTCGGATGGTGAAACAACCATCACTAACGTGTCCAGAATGGTCGAAATAGCTAGAATAGCCTGCCCATAAGTCTAATTTAGACACATGGGCAAAAAGGTAATTTTGCGTCAAATAGTGTCCGTGTCGGACCCACTTTACACCGAAAAATATGCTAGAATAAAAGTGCACTAAACCTAACAAATTATATGTCTAGGAATCCAGAATGACGATACGAACTTAACGGTATATCCGAAATTGGATTCCGATGGTCCGATCTCAAATTAGTCCGTTGACCCGGATATTGGAATCTGATTTGCACAGAAATACGTGTCGAAGCCAATGTCCACAAAACTTAGCAAATTATATGTCAACGAGTCCAAAATAACGATACAAACTCAACGGTATATCCAGAATTAGATTCCGATGAGCCGATCTCAAAAGATCCATTGACTCGGACTTTGGGACCCGCCTTGTACCGAAATACGTGTCGGGGCCCACGTCCTCCAAATCTAACAATCTTTACATTAAAACGTGCCAGAACGACGCGACGAGTTTACTGGTGGTGTCAGAAATTGAATCCGGAGTCCCAGGTTCAAAATTGGGATTTTACAACTTGGAAATGACAAATTCGGACGGCCAACTTTGGCGTCATATTTAACCAACCAAACGTGCTCACAATGAAACAAAACTGAAGGGGAAGGAAGAGGGTTATACCAGCTGTGCACAGGAACTGATTGCGCATCAAACGGAGGTGCGATGGCGGAGATACGAGCCGACGAAGTTGGCTCCACAAAACTGTCCAAAAATAGTACAATTTAAAGTGTCAACTTGGCGGCCGATTTTGATGTATCAAACGACAAAATTAATGGATGAAACTTGAGGGGAGCGAAGAGCTAAATACCAAGATTGTGACGGAGCAAAGAGTTTGTCGAGCCAACGGTCGAATTTCTTGAAAAACGTCTACGAAGTTGCTGTGACGAGGCGAACATTCTGAAATTCGAAATTGCGCGTCACGGCGGGATTTCGTCCAAAATGCACGAATCGTGTGTTTCACGCGTCGGGGAGGACGACGAACGTCAGGGGGTGGTCGCCCATAGTCATCGGGGTCATGGGGTTGGTCGTCGTGGTGTACGACGGTGGTGGCGGCACGCGGTGGTACGCCATGCCGCTTAACTTCTGTTGCCCGCAGCTGCTGCTACTGCTTGCGCTCGCAGCCGCAAGATGGCTCGTCGGACTGGGGAGAAGACCGGTGGCCGTGTGGTAGCACTGCCACATGCTGCCACCGTCGCTCGTAGCTGCTGCTTTGTCGCACGTATGGCACGCGGGTTGCGGTCGTGCCGACGATGGCCAGGCGGGCTGGAGACGAGTGGGGCCTCCCTAGGTCACCGCAGGTGGAGACGACGACTGGCCTAGGCGGGGCACGGGGTGTTGGCTATAGAGGAGGAATAGAATAAGAGATGGTGATGGTGATAGAGAAAATGGTGATGGAAAAGAAGAAGAGTGGAGGAGTGAAGAAGATGAAAATGAAGATGTGGTGGAGTCGGCTGAAAGAGGGGGGAGATGAGTGCTGCGATGGGGGGGTGAGGGGTGTGTGTGTAATAATGGAAGAGAGAGAGAGAGATATTATATGTGTGTGTGTGTATATTACATATAGAAAGTGAGAGAGAATGAGAGTTTAATGAGAGAGAGAGAATGAGAGTTTAATGAGAGGGAGAGAGAAAGAGAAAGTAGAGAGAGAGGTGTTGTCCGGCCACATGGGGGTGGCTGGTATAGGAGTGTGGAGAAAGAGTGAGGGTGATGGGTGATGGGTAGAGAGAGAGTGTAAGAGTGATATATAATATATAGAATAGATATTTTTGTAAAGAAAAGGATTTTTTGTGTAGGGAAAAAGGTAAATACAATAGTGGTGTGTATGGGCAGTCATAACAGGGCATACACCAAATTGGTTTGGGTGTTGGGCCAAGTTTGGTTGAGTTGGGGCTAAGATTTAATTAAAATAACAATTTAAACCAATTAAAATCATGGATGAAATGGGAGCGCAAAGGAGATCAATTTGGTGGCACGCAAGTGGCACGTGCATAGTGGACTCAAAACAGGCCAGGGCCATATATTGGGTCGACTGGATTGGACCGATGTCGGGCCCGAAAATTAAGTTGGAAGTTAAGTCACGAATTACGGCAGACGATAAATTGGTCTAAATTGACCCAAAAGTTGCGCAAAATAAAAAGAGCACAAGGGGACAAGTTTGAGTGGGACATGATATATTCAATTGAAGATAATCTTGTCTACTACAAACTTCAAGAAGAAAGTTTCCAGAAACTGGCATCCCTAATGCTCCAAAAATCCAAGTCACGGTAAAGATCATTTAATGATCAAAATTAATTAAATAAAAATAAATTATCGAAAATAATTCATTTAGAAATTTAAAAAAATAAATCCCAAAATTTCATGGGACTTACAAGACATACAAGGTAAGGCATCCCAAACATTACATATTCAGATAATCATGAAGCCAGTCATACAAAATGCGAAAAGTAGCAAGAGTTTAAGTCATATATGATCAACCCTAGGATTTGTCAATCACGTTACAGCCCTTAGGTCGACAGGAATGTAAATTCACCACGAGCTAACACTTGCTCGACGGCTAAACGCCTCAAAAGAATAATTTACAATAGAGTGGGAGTGCAAAATAAACCAACTCATTGCCAGGGTTACATCTAGTGTTCATCATCTGGCTGGAAGTCTGGAAGATCTTCGGGTGCTACTCCAAAATCTGGCAATACAAAACCAGCTGGGTCAGACCCCAGAAAGAGCAAGTGCCACAAGAGAGGCCGTACTTAAGAACTAAAACCAGCATCTTAGATCACACGGCATAATAATGACAAAAAAACTTAGAGTTAAGAATTCATGGGATAAATGATAAGATAACTAAGTAACTACTCCGGTAACCAAGTTACAACTCGTAAACCAAAAAAGAACCGGAGTTGTAACCCTTCATCTGAAAGAACTTAGTGTCTGACTGATTATCAATAAGGTAAAGCATAAATAATAAATGCACTGAAGTAATCATACGCTGGCATTGTCTAGACAAGACTAGATTGGACTCCATCCATCAATCACGGCCAAGCAATGAGTACGGCTTGATACTTTAACTAACTAGGATTATCACAAGCCTAGTTTCTAACAAGATGCATTGAGATGTTCCAACAGCCACAAGCCCTGTAAACGTAATCCAGGTTATCCAGTTACAAGTTGAGAGAGTTCAACACATGACAGTGTGCTGGAAATGTCCCCTACTCGATGGCAGGCTACAAGTCCAATTAAAGCGCCGAGATAACGGGACTGCCTGTAGATGGAAAATCTCTTCATGAACTACTTGATCAATCTAGACATTATCCTAGTCAGATTCAGTATGAATCCCTGACTGTGGTAACCAGGAATCCATGTTCTAAACATGATGCAAGACGAGACCTGTAGCTTATACAAGCACAAACACCCATGGTGTCAAGACAAGAGTTACTTAGCAAGTCAAGATAGTCGTCGCAACAACATATCAAGATTTATCATGTTAGGTTACTTATCAAGATTACTTGTCAAGAGTGCGCCTCAGCGGGCCACTATCAAGATTATTTCATGTCATGTTGCTTGTCAAGAGTGCACCACGACGGATCACTATTAAAAGTTATCATGTAAAGTCACATTGTCATGTCGTGTTCATGTAAGTGCACCACGGCGGGCCACTATCAAGGAGTTATTAGAGAGTGTACGTGCCATACCAAGATTGTGTTTAAAGCTCAGAGTATATGTGCAACATGGAAAATAACATTATAGGTCCAGTCAAGTAAATAGTACAAGCAAAGTCATAACTCACACTAAGGACCATGGGGACTAATATAGATAATTGCAAGAGATGGCACAAGGGGTCAATGGGGGTGACATGGAGAGCATGCGCCCAAGGCTATGCGCCCACATGCATGCGCCCACATGAGTGATGCAGGGTGCATGGTCTATGCGCCCACATGCATGCACCCACATGAGTGAGGTAGGGTGCATTGGAAGATAAGTCTGGAGACTATCTTCACTAGCTAAGTGGGCATATAACAATAGCTATGCGCCCACAGGGTGGAGTCAGAGTGTACTTGGAAGATAAGTTTGGAGGCCATCTTTCATGACAAGTGGGCGCATAAGGAAAACTATGCGCCCATACAGGGAACATGGGTGCACTTGGCCACATATAGAGGTTATGCGCCCATATTGAAAGAAATGTGGGCACATAGGGCATGGAGCTTGGGTGCATATAAAAGGCTATGCGCCCAAGGCTGAAGCTGTTGTGGGCACATAAAATACTATGCGCCCATACTGTTCTTCTTTTCCAAGCCGAGAAGATGAGTTCATAGGACCCATGAACTCTCCAAGTTCACAAATCACTCAAAACAAATCGAAATCCGGATTTTCAAAGGTCTATTTTGAGTAAAATCAAATTCTCTACAACATGGAACAATCAAAACTTGAAAATAAAGAAGTTTGATAGATCAAAACCCAAGAAAACCAATATTTAAGAAAACTTATATCTACAAGAATTAATCCTCCAAAACCAAAAATGCTAAGTACTAAATAGCCTTAGAAGCTTGTAGGGAATACAATGGAACAAATAAAATAGAGTTCCTCCATGAAGCAAGTTGCACTTGCCTAAGATTTTGGGAGAGAATTAATGAAGAAGAAAGTGGATGAGGAAAATAAATGAAAGTAAATGAGGAGAGAGAAAAAGGGGTTGGGTTATAAAGGGGGTTTATCATGATGAACCACTTGGCCCAAACCAAGCCAAAATAAACCAAGCCGAGCTAAACCAAGACCAAACCAAGCCAAGCCATGCTAGACAAGTCAAAATACGGGTCGAGAATCCATATACGTATACTGGAAATACGTATAACGGAAAACGAGAGTGACAACTCTACCCACCTTTAAAGAATTCTGTTCTCAGAATTTAATTAAGAGGCTAGAGATGTCGGGGCAAGCTGTACTAATCACGAGCAACCTATGACTAGCAGTCAATCAAGCAATCATTCATACAAGCAAGGAATTAAAAGCATAACACTACAAAAAGGCTTTTAGCGACGGCGGGATCCGTCGCTAAAAGTCGTTTTTCTGTCGCTAAAGCCAAATAGCGACATATCAGCGACGAAAATGGTTTGTCGAAAAATCACGTATCGCTAATTTAAATCAGTCGCTAGTTTGTCGAAAATAGCGACTGATTAGTGACGCATTTAGCGACACGCTATTTATTGGAAAATGCGACGTAATAGCGACGAAAACTCTGTCGCTATAGTTACCGACGAACTACCGACGTCGCAGCGGCGTAATTCAGCATGAGAGTAGCGACGGGCTAGCGATGAAAAATTACGTCGCTAAGATGTTTTCGATACACTTTTGGTATCGAACAGGAACACAGCGACGAAATTGTAAGTAAAACTTACGTCGCTATTCAGTCGCTATACTAGAATATAATATTTTCCAGAACCTTAGCGACGGAAACTACAGTCGCTATTCCATCGGTAGCCTGCAAAGTAAATTTTCCAGGCATGTAGCAACGGAAAAATCGTTGATGTTCTGTTGCTAGACTACAATGTTCCAGGCTTTTTGTCGCTGTTCCGTCGCCATTCCATCTCTAAATACAATATTGCATGTCAGTATTTGTGTTTCCTGTACTCCATATCCCTGTCGACAGTTACACATACAATATACAGTCATATAAACAGTTTCCAAATACAATATCAGTATTTGTGTTTCCAACGGTCCTTATCCCTGTTGACAGTTTTACAGTAGGCACACGTATCAGTATTTGTGTTTTCTGCAAATTCTCAGTTTCATGCACACGTATCCCAAATGTTTTAATACAACACATACACATATATCCAAAATTAGCTTCATACACACATACGAATAATGTTTTAATATAAGAAATATTAATATACATATCCAAAATGTTTTAATACAAAAAAGTACTGGTACAATAAATCTAGGTCGTCGGGTGTGATGGAAACCTCTCGACGGGCATGATGAAGACCTCTCGACGGACTTAATAAAGATCCAAGCTACAATCATGAACGTCGACCTCTCGGCGCCATAAAAAAATCTGAAATAAATAATAAGTGATGATGCGTTAAAAATAAAACTACTGTCATGTCATTGTACTAATGGAACTCGTATATTAAATTAAAACGTACGTACTAGTCTGATTCATCTTCCCAAGAGTCTTCTGAATCATCACTTGATTCTGAAGTATCTTTTTCTGCTTTTTTATTTTCACTATCACTATAATTTTCATCTTCATCTTCCAATACTTCTTCCTCAACATCTTCCAATTCTTCATCAACGTTAACCTCCATAACGTCATCTACCGCAACCTCCATATCTTCTAAATCATCTTCCTCAATACCAGCCAAACTTATATATATTGGTTGCGGCTTGACCACCTCTTCCTCATGGTAGGCTACTTCCCCAACATTATATGTATTTCTTGCTTTGGTTTTTCATACAGCACACCAATCCAGGGTACTGTGTCGTCGGCTAGGATAACTCGTATAGTACACTTGAACGATTTGACTAGCCAACACAAATAGTTCAAAACCTCCATATCTTTTTTCATGTTTTATATCAACAAAGCCAAATTGTTTGTCAATCTTCTATCCTTGCTTGGGTGTTGTGTCGAACCAATGACATTTAGAAAGCACAATCTTCGTATCAACAGAATATTCAATCTCTACGATATCTCTTAGAACACCGTAGTAGTCAAATTCGGGATAGGCATCGTAGACTGAGGCTCTCACACAAACTTCCAAATTTTTGGTATAATTAGCCTCCTCATCGACAAATGAATGATTGATAGGCTTATCAGTAGTTCTAAAGTTAAAGCCATTGATTGTATATCCGCTCCAACACTTCGCCTTCTTGCTCGGTCCAATAGCAATTGCTCTTAGCCCTTTGTTCTGCAACTGTGTACCAGGACGGAAGACCTAGTGTGGGTAGTATCAGAAAAGTCATTAGACAGAGTGTGGGTAGTAACATATCGAATTTAGAATGGCTAATGATTATAATCCTTACATAATTTTGAACCACGACGAAAACTTCATATCGACCTCTCTAGCAAGATCATCATCATCAATATCAGGTCTTTCTATTCTAATCTCAGCTCTAAAAGTACTATAATAATAGGGAGAAATGTTAGCACACTTCTAAATATCGAATTTAGAATGACTAAATGGTATCGCTTACTTTTCAATATCTTCCATCTCTTGGATACCGCTATTGAGGCATATATACCGATGTGCGGCTTCAAACTCATCGTCATCCAACCACCGTAATTTAGTCGCACTTGTCGGCTTACCCCCCATATTGAAGATTGTACGGATCCCTTCGTTCGGTGCATTGATATCACCATCATCATTCCTCAGCGCTCTATTCCGATTTGCTCGGACATGAGTATCAGAGTAGATCGAGCAGAAGTTAGAAACCTCCTCAATGATGTACGCTTCGCATATTGAAGCTTCTACATGAGCCTTGTTGCCCACTTTCTTCTTCAGGTGACCTAGATATCTATAAGAAATATATTGAATATTAGAATTATTTAAATAAAAAAGTTACAAATTAGAAGATTATTTTATACCTCTCAAATGGGTACATCCATCGATAATGGACGGGAGCACCGACACGTGCTTCGTATGTAAGATGAATCGACAAATGTTTCATACTATCAAAGAAGTCGGGAGGGAACACCCTTTATAAATTGCACAACGTCACTACAACTTTCTCCTCACGTTCTAGCATATGTTGCACCATCAACTTACTTGAACACAAATCTCTAAAGAAGATAGATAACTCGGCCAGCGGAGTCCACACATGAGAAGGTAGCATCTATCTAAAAGCGATAGAAAGTAATCATTTCATGAAAATGTGACAATCATGACTCTTCATCCCTATCAACCTGCGTTCGTTGAGATCGACACATCTCGCCAGATTTGATACGTAACCGTTAGGAAATCTCAACTTTGAAATCCATTTACATATTATCAGTTTATCATCTCTACTCAATGTAAATGGTGCTGGAGGCTTCACCCAGTTACCATTGGACCTTTGCGACAGATGTAACTCTGGATGCTATGGTCATTAAGTAGGTTTTAGGAAAACCCATAATAAATCCTTAAACTAGGTTTTAGGAAAACATATAAAAGCTATGGTCATTAAGTAGAGAATGGTCTCCTCCACATTTATTGTGAAGGAATAAATGCAAGAGAGGAAATTAATGAGGGTTAATGAGCATACCTAGAATTGGTTTCCTTGAGGAAGAAGAAGCTTCAAAAGAAAGAATGAAATGAAGAGAGAGAGAGAGTTTACTTTGGAGTGAAGTAAAGGGAGGGGGTTTGCCTATACATGGCCGACCATAGGGGGGTCTTAATGGGTTTGGGTGGAGACCCATTAGGCCTCCAAACCCATTAGACTTGGTTTGGTTTGATTTGGATTTGGTTTGGTTCGGTTTAACTCCAAATTGACTAATTAAGCCTCTAAATGACTAGTTAAGCCATGGGAGTATGGTTTATGGTTTCTAGTCTAGTTAGGATGGCGCGTGGGCCAAGCCCAGCTAGTATGTGGGTCCCACTAGTGTCCAGACTACCCGGGTCTCCAACTTAAGTCCAAATTGGATAAAATTCAAACTAAAACAACCAAATCCCTAAAATCCTATAAAAATCAAATAAAATTCCCAAAAATTATAAAACTTGGAAAAATAACGAAAATATCCCTAATTCGAAAACTGGGGGTGACAAATCTACCCACCTTAAAAGAAATTTCATCCTCAAAATTGAAGACAACAAGTTCAGGAAATCACAAACAGAAAGACAAAAGAAATAGATTTATACCTCAGGACGCGAAAAGATAAGGGAAACGCTCCTGCATGTCGTCCTCCCTCTCCCAGGTAGACTCACCTGGAGAGTGATGTCTCCACGCAACCCGAACCAAGGATATGACCTGGTTCTGGAGCACCTTCTCCCTGCAATCCAGAATCTCCACCGACTGTTCTGGATGAGAGTAGGTCCCACCTGTATCGCTGAATGGTCCAATATATGGCTAGGATCTGCCATGTACCGCCTCAGCTGAGATACATGGAACACGTTGTGCACTCCCTCAAGCCTAGTAGGCAAGTCCAGTCGGTAGGCTACTACACCGATCCTCTCTAAGATGGTGAAAGGTCCGATGTAGCGCAGACTGAGCTTCCCACCGCCGCCAAAGCGAATAGTGCCACGTGTCGGGGATATCCTCAGAAATACCATGTCACCAACCTAGACACAAGACAAAAACTCAACACACAACTAACAAACAATCACAGCAAACATGACAAGAACTGAACTAACCTCGAACTCTAACGGTCTCCGGTGACTATCGGCCCAATGCCGCTGCCTATCCTGAGCCACCCGAAGTCTGTCTCTAATCATCCTGACCTTCTCGGCCGCATCCATAACCATCTCCGTCCCAAGAAGCGCCCACTCGCCGACATCGTCCCAAGACAAAGGAGTACGACATCTCCGTCCATATAGAGCCTCAAATGGTGACATCTCTATACTGGCCTGGTATAGCTGTTGTTGTAAGCAAACTCTACCAGGTGAATATGGTCCTCCCAGGAATCCCCAAGATCTAGCACACATGTGCGAAGCATATCCTCCAAAGTCTGGATGGTCCTCTCCGACTGCCCGTCTGTCTGAGGATGATAAGCAGTAGTAAACTTGAGCGAGGTGCCCAAGCTAGCCTGCAAACTCCTCCAGAAGTGGGAAGTGAATCAGCTATCCCGATCTGAAACTATGCTTACCGGAACTCCGTACAATCTCACGATCTGACGAACATACAGCTCAGCCAGCCTCTCCGTAGACAAACCCACTTTGAAAGGCAAAAAGTGGGCCGATTTGGTCAATCTATCAACTATGACCCAAATCGCGTCCTTCCTTCCTGGCGACCTTGGAAGTCCAGATACAAAGTCCAAGGTGATGTGCTCTCACTTTCACTCGGGAATGGGTAGCGGCTGTAGCAATCCACCTGGTCTCTGTCTCTTGGCCTTCACCTGCTGACACATAAGGCAACGAGATACAAACTAAGCTACCTCGTGCTTCATGCCATACCACCATATGTGCTCTTTCAGGTCTCTATACATCTTGTTGGCCCCAGGATGCATAGAATACTGAGAGCGATGCGCCTCCTGAAGAACCTCCTCCCGAAGCTCTCCATGCGGAACGCACAGCCTAGTACCGTACCGCAACGAACCGTCTTTGGCTACAGAGAAATCGTCAAGCAAGCCCGTCCTCACCTGCTCCCGGATGCTCCTCAGGGCAACATCATCATACTGCACTGACCTAACTCTATCCATCAGCTCAGACTGAATCTGCAAACCCCATATCTGGATCTCCATGCCCGAAATGATGACCTCGATACCCAAACTATCCAGGTCGGCCAACAAATGACGATTGTTGTCAAGAACATAGCAACTGGATACCTGCTCAAGGCATCTGCAACTACGTTGGCCTTCCCCGAATGGTACTGCAAGGATATATCGAAGTCCTTCATCAGCTCTAACTACCGCCTCTGCCGTATGTTCACCTCCTTCTGAGTAAACACGTACTTCAAGCTCTTGTGATCTGTAAAGATCTCAACTCGTTCTTCGTAGAGGTAATGCTTCCATAACTTCAAAGCAAATATAACCGCGGCCAACTCCAGATCATGAGTAGGATAGTTCTTCTCATGAGGACGCAACTGCCTGGATGCATAGGCAATCGCCTTCCCGTGCTGCTGAAGAACACAACCTAAACCCTTCCCGGAAGCATCGCTGAAGATCGAGAACCCACCTGACCCAGATGGCAAAGTCAGGATCGGAGCTGAAGTCAACCTCCTCTTCAGCTCATCGAATGTAGCCTGACACTCAACAGTCCAGACGAACTCCACGTCCTTCCTGGTGAGTCTAGTCATCGGCTCTGCAATCCGCAAGAAGTCCTGGACGAACTTCCGGTAATAGCCAGCCAAACCCAGAAAGCTCCGAACCTCGGCAACTGAACTGGGCGTAGACCAAGACTCCACTGCCAAAATCTTCCTCTGGTCCACTGAAATCCCGTGCTCGGTCACAACATGACCTAAGAACTCCATCTGGTCCAAGAAGAACTCACACTTCGAAAGCTTCCCGTAGAGTTGCTTCCTCCTCAGAGTCTCTAACACAACTCTCAAGTGCTCCTCATGCTCCTCTTGCGTCTTCAAATAAATCAAGATATCGTCTATTAAGACCACCACAAACTTGTCAAGGTACTGATGGAATACCTTGTTCATCAAGTTCATGAACACCGCGGGAGCATTGGTCAACCCAAATGGCATCACTGTAAACTTGTACTGGCCGTACCGAGTCCGAAATGCCGTCTTGGGAATGTCATCCCACCTCACCTTCAGCTGGTGATACCCGGACCTCAAGTCTATCTTCGAAAAGACCTTTGTCCCACTCAGCTGATCGAACAAATCGTCGATCCTCGGCAGAGGGTACCTATTCTTGATAGTGAGGTTGTTGAGCACCCAGTAATCAATGCACATGCGGGACGTACCATCCTTCTTTGGCACATAAAGGACTGGCGCTCCCCAGGACGAAGAACTGGATCTGATGAACCCCTTGTCCTGCAGCTCGTCGACTTGCTTCTTCAGCTCTATCAACTCGCTGTTGTTCACCCTATAGACATGCTGTGAAATGGGCTCGGTGCCCGGTACCAAGTCTATAGAGAACTCAATGTCCCTGTCTGGCGGCATCCCCGATAACTCCTCGGGAAAGACATCCGAGAACTCAGCAATCAACGGATGTGGCAAATCCTGTCCCGCCAACAAAGCTCCAGAGAATCCAGCCTCCGGCTCCGCTGCTCCTCGAGCAAACTCGATCTCTGGCTCTCCCGGCGTCCTAAAAAGAACTCTGCCTCCTCTGCAATCAATGCTAGCATGGTGCATGCTCAACCAATCCATACCGAGTACCATATCATACCTCGGTAGGGGCATTACGAGCAGACACACACTCAAGTCCCGGCCTCTCAGAGTGACTCTCCGCCCCTTGCAAATATTATCAACCAGGATAATACCTCCCCCGGTCATAATCTTGCAAGTCCTACCCATATATTCAGCAATAATATTGTGTCTCGGAGCAAAAGAAACAGACACAAAACTATGGGTCGCCCCAGAATCAAACAAGGCGAAAGCAGAAAAAGAATCTAAGAGAACATGACCTGCTACAACATCTCCCACGGGCATCTGCTGCCAAAGCGAACACCCTGCCCGCGGGTATTCCCCTCTGGTGCTGGACAAAATACTGCTGCTGCTGGTACAGCTGCTAGCCAGTAGGGCCCTGCACCGTACCCGGTGCCACTCTCTCCACTGCTGCCAGTACAAGCTGATACGAATTCTCCATACTCTGCCTCAGCATCTCGATCTAACGGTGTGACCTCCGACTGGCGTTGTGACGCCTCTGCCTGGGCCTGCTGTGTCTCCATCATCTGCTGAAGTAGAAGGAACATATAATGTGTATCCGTCGGTATCGGTGGTGGTGGCGGCAGCATCTCAGGAACAACGGCCGAAACCCTCTGGGGTGGAGGTAGTAGACCTCCCTGTGCAACTGCCGGGGTCTCCGGGATAGTAGAATCACTGGGGGCGGTCTCGTGAACCTCCTCCTCAGCCTGATCAGATCTCTCAGGCAAGCTACTCGATCCGATGGCCTGCGGGTGCGTCTTCGTCATCCTGGAGACGAATTGAAACAAAGAGATCAATATGGCACATGAGTAGATTTATCAAAGAAGGACAGTTAATTTAATACAAGATGAATAATTATGATAATCAAAAGATCAGAATTTCCTAGATGTGATTGAGAAACTCCTATCATGTCCTAGGTCCTACGTCCTAATTGCAGGCTCATAATTAGTACTCTAAGTCGAGCACCATTACGAGATCGCACTAATTGCGACACCGACCTGCATGGGCCACCACAAAAACGTGTCATGACCTGCACCCTTATGAGGGGCACGAGCACGTGGGTACGTCCAGCCTACGCCGCAGTATCGGCAGTATAACACTGTATATAACGTCTGTAAATACTACGACTAACAGTATAAATGTACCTGTACAGTATATACTCTCCGAATGGAGGTGACATATCAATACAGTCTCAATCATAGAATAAAACAAAGGTAGATAGCTCAGAAAGAGAATATATGATAGATGAAAGAGTAAATAAGTCCAGAGTCCAATACAAGTCCAGATATATACATCACAGGGTCTCAAAATATAATATAGAGGCTACAGTCTGGTAAAGCTAGCTGGATCGCAGTCCAGTCAAACCCAGCTAATCTACACTACTCTGGAAGTACAAAATCTAGTGGCTCTACTATAAGGCCACGGTCCTGGACTACTCCATCTAACTCGAGCCTATAATAGGTCGAGCAGTCTGCCTCAGAATCATCTGTAATATATCATAACGGTATCCTGTCAGGAAAATGAGCAAGTACAAGCACTAACAGCAGTTCCATTGTGAATTGACAAATTCTACAAGAGACAGTATAATGAACTACGAGACAAAGATATATGAAAACTTGGGAACTGTTCGGAAGCCGAGTTACAACCCTTAAACCAAACAAGGACCGGGGTTATAACTCTTTTCCCGAGCAGAACTTAGTCTCCAATCAAGATATAATGTAAAGGCATGTAGAGCATGTGAGTAACTGTATATCATACATGGTGAGAAAGTACTGAATGTAGAACAGAACAGGATATATGACAAGAAAAGTAAATATAAAATGTGCCTCGAATATTATAGCCTAATGTGATCGTTATGGGTCAAGAATCAGGCTTCCAGCCGATCGGCTACAAGTACGTAGACTCGGTCCGGCCGGGATGGTAAGCTATGGAGCAAGTAGTAGCACAGGTCAGGCTATACCCATCGTAAGGTGAGGGTATAGCTATGATACAAGTAGTAACTCAAGGTGGGCATTGATCACACTATCTATAAAATTCCCCATTCCCCGAATAGTATACGGATCCGGTCATAGCACGTCATGACGCGGGATTTCCTAAGAGGGGAGCAAGTCCTCTTCAGGAATCGGCGTCAATACAAGTACAAGAATCAAGACCAAGCAAGTACAAGTATCCCAAGAAATCCAGGAATGACATCTCATGACAGGAGTCTGACAATACTAGTCCGTGAACTATCGTGACTGAGAATCAAGTAAGACACTATGACTGAATCGGATATAGCAAATATCAAGACAATGAAAACTATCAGTGAATGTACTCGCCTGCTGTCCCGAGCTGTAGCGTATATCAATGCTCAGAGCGGTAATCAGAAACATAAAGATGAGATATTGTATGTTAATTTAGGTTAAAATAAGTTTAAGAATGATTCACAATGAATAATATGCAATCTAGGTCAAACTAGGTCTCACTGAGTCACACTAAGTCCTGTCAAGTCAAATCTAGGTCAAATCAAGTTATATCAAGTCAATCTAAGTCAGACCAAGTCAAACCTAGATCATACCACTCATCACAGGTCAAAACAAGTCGAAGAAAGTCAAACGGGGTCAAGAATTGGCCAACAGTTGACTTTTGGTCAACTGGTCAACCCTGGTCAACTCTGGTCAACTCTAGGTCAACTCTGGTCAAATGTTGACCAACAGTTGACTTTTAGTCAACTGGTCAACTCTGGTTTGGATTTGGTCAATTCTAGATAAAGTGTTGACTCACTCACAAACCCTCTCTAATTTGATTTCCTACATTCCCTTCTCCTTATTTTCCGTCTCCTTCTCCTTATTCTTCGTCTTATTCTCCGTCTCCTTCTCCTTATTCTCCGTCTCCTTCTCCTTATTCTTCGTCTTCTTCTTTCTTATTCTCTGTCTCCTTCTCCTTATTCTCCGTCTCCTTCTTTCTCTGTCTCCTTCTCCTTATTCTCTGTCTCATTCTTTCTTATTCTTCGTCTCCTTTTCCTTATTCTCCGTCTCTTATTTTCTTATTCTCCGTCTCTTATTTTCTTATTCTCTGCTGCTCCTAATGCCTAAACTGCTGCTGCTGCTACTACTTCCTACTGCTGCTGCTGCTCTACTTCCTACTGCTGCTGTTGCTATTTCTTATTCCTTCTTCTTCTACTTCTATTCCTTTCCCAAACTCTCATTCTCTTCCTCTAAAATCACATACATACATCCATATCTATATATATGTATATATATATATATATATATATATATATATATATATATATATATATATATATATATATATATATATATATATATATATAAACTCACAAACACACATACCCATCTACATACATATATAGACACTCAAACACACACTCATATCTATATATATAAATACATACACGCACACGTATAGAAATATATATATATACATATATATATATATATATATATATATATATATATATATATATATATATATATTTCTCTCTAAAAAGGAAAACCCCTAATAAATCGTTAAACTAGGTTTTAGGAAAACCTATAAAAGCTATGGTCATTAAGTAGAGAATGGTCTCCTCCACATTTATTGTGAAGGAATAAATGCATGAGAGGAAATTAATGAGGGTTAATGAGCATACCTAGAATTGGTTTCCTTGAGGAAGAAGAAGCTTCAAAAGAAAGAATGAAATGAAGAAAGAGAGAGAGAGAGTTTACTTTGGAGTGAAGTAAAGGGAGGGGGTTTGCCTATACATGGCCGGCCATAGGGGGTCTTAATGGGTTTGGGTGGAGACCCATTAGGCCTCCAAACCCATTAGACTTGGTTTGGTTTGATTTGGATTTGGTTTGGTTCGATTTAACTCAAATTGACTAATTAAGCCTCTAAATGACTAGTTAAGCCATGGGAGTTTGGTTTATGGTTTTCAGTCTAGTTAGGATGGCGCGTGGGCCAAGCCCAGCTAGTATGTGGGTCCCACTAGTGTCCAGACTACCCGGGTCTCCAACTTAAGTCCAAATTGGATAAAATTCAAACTAAAACAACCAAATCCCTAAAATCCTATAAAAATCCAATAAAATTCCCAAAAATTATAAAACTTGGAAAAATGACAAAAATACCCCTAATTCGAAAACTGGGGGTGACAAGGGTTTAGGGTTTCGGACCTTGAAGAGGTTGGTCACGGAGAGGATCTCGGAGAAGGGGGGACGTCAGGGGGGACGCCGGAGGGAGGGACGCCGGAGGGGGTGGTCGTCGGAGGGGGGGTCACCGGAGGGGGACACGACGGAGGAGGAGAAGAGGGAGGGTGTACGGGGTTTCAAAGGAGGAGAAGAGGAGGGGATGGAGTGGGGGAGCACGCCGGAGGGAGGTGGTAGCCGGAGGTGGGGGCTCGATGGAGGAGGAGAAGAGGGGGTGGTTAGGGGGTTCGATCGGAGGAGGAGAAGAGGGAGGGCGCCAGAGTGGGGGAGGGCGCCGGAGGGGGGTCGTCGGAGGGGGCCACAATCGGGGGGAGGGGTGATCGCCGGTCGGGGGGGGGGAGAGGGGAGGAGAGAAGGATTTTGAGGGTGGGAGAGAGATTGGAAAATTTTCGAAATTTAAGTAACTTTCGAATTTTTACAACAAATTAGCGACGAAAATTTTCCGGCGCTAGTCCGTCGCTACATGGAAATGTCATTTAGTAGTCACTCGTTAGTCGCTACCTTTATGAAAAAAAAATTTAGAATAAAAATTAATCCTTCCGTTTCGACATTTACAGCAGCTTAGCTATATATATATCTGTCGGTAATCAGTCGGTTGACATATTCCGTCGCTAAATGGTCGCTGATCCGTCGCTAAACTTATAAAAATTTAAGTAAAAAAATCCGTCGCTCGTAAGTCGCTTGTCGGTCGCTAATTGGCGATGGATTACGCTGTCGCTAATTTTCAGTCATTATTTGCCTGTATTTTGGTAGTGTAAGGCATAAGGAAGACATTATACCTTATGAGTCAAATAGGTATTGATATCGCGATCGGATATCATCCTCACGTTCCCACTTTGACTCACCCAAAGAGTGATGACCCCAAGCAACACAGACTAGATTAATAGTCTTGTTCTTGAGTATCTTCTCTCTCCGGTTTAATATGGATACGGGTCTTTCCTCATACGAAAGGTTGGTACCAACAACCAATTCTGAATGATCAAGGATATGACTCGAATTCGGGATATACCGTCGCAATTGGGATACATGGAAGACATCATGCACCTCACGTAACAACGACGAAAGAGCGAGACGATAGGACACATCACCTACTCGCTCTAGAATGTCTAACGGCCCTATATACCTTGGACTAAGCTTTTCCCGCACGCCAAAACGAATAACGACACGGGTAGGCAAAATCCTAAGGAATATGTGGTCGCCGATAGAAAATTCAAGGGGACGCCGATAAGAATCAGTCCAATGACGCTGGCGATCTGGCGCAACTCGAAGATGATCCCTAACTTGTCTAACCACCTCGATAGTTTGCGTAATCATCTCTGGACTAAGCATCTGTCTATCGTCGACATCATCCCATACTAACGGAAATCTGCACTTTCTGTCGTACAAGGCCTCAAATGGTGCCATCTGGATACTGGCCTAGAAACTATTGTTATATAAGAACTCTACTAGATGCAGGTGATCTTTCCACGAACCACCGAAGTCAAGCGTACAAGGCCGTAACATATCTTCAAGAGTCTGGATCGTGCGTTCTGACTGACCATCTGTCTGTGGATGATAAGCTGAACTGAACTTGAGATGAGTCCCCAAGGTCTCTCGAAGACTCCGCCAAAAGTGTAATATAAATCTTGAATCTTTGTCGGACACGATACTGACTAGCACTTCGTACAATCTAACTATCTTCCTGAGGTACATCTCTGTAAGCTGATCCGTCGACTGACCAATTCTGAAAGGAAGGAAATTAGCTACGTTGGTGAGTCTGTCAACTATAATCCAGATAGCATCTCTTCCAGCTGGAGATTTAGGTAACCCAGTTACAAAATCTATGGTAATGTGCTCCCATTTCTATTCTGGGATCGTTAAAGGTTGAAGAAGTCCAACTGGTCTATGATGTTCAGCCTTAACTTGTTGGCAAACTAAACAATGAGAGACAAACCGGGCTATCTCCCTCTTCATGCCATTCCACCAAAAATGCTGACGGATATTACGATACATCTTCGTACCGTCGGGATAAATCGAATACTGTGAACTGTGAGCTTCTGCCATGATCTCTCTCCTGATGTCGCCATTGGGTACACAAAGACGCCTTCCATGTCGAAGTGTACCGTCTTCGTGAATACATAACTCTATTATTCGTCCTGCTACACATTCTGCCCTAAGCCGCTGAAGCTTAGTATCCGTTGACTGAGCTATCTTAATCCTCTCAGCTATACTGGACTGAACTTGCATACTAGCCATCAATGCCACATTGGAAGGAAGAACAACCTTAATACCCATCTTCTGAAGATCTGCTAACAACTCTGGCTGTGCTGTTAGAAAATAAACTCTGGCTCTTCTGCTCAATGAATCTGCAACAACGTTAGCCTTCCCAGGATGATACTGCAGGTTGATGTCGTAATCCACAAGTAGCTCTAGCCATCTTCTCTGACGCATGTTAAGGTTCTTCTGAGTAAACACATACTTAAGACTCTTATGGTCGATGAAAATCTCCACCCGATCTCCACACAAATAATGCCTCTACAACTTGAGTGCGAAAACCACCGCTGCTAGCTCCAAGTCATGAGTTGGATAATTCCTCTTATGATCATGAAGCTGATATGACGCATAAGCTACTACCTTACCATGCTACATCAAGACGCATCACAATCCTCTGTCGGAAGCATCATAATAAACCGAAAATCTTCCAGTCCCATCTGGAAGCGTAAGAATGGGTGCCGTCATCAATTCTTGCTTTAACTTCTCAAATGAACTCGGACACTCTGCTGTCCAAGCAAACTGTGCATCCTTACGGGTCAACTGCGTCAATGGTGCTGAAATTCGAGCAAAGTCTGATACAAACCGCCGGTAATAGCCGTCCAATCCTAGGAAACTCCGAACTTCTGCGACGCTACTGGGTACTGGCCATGTCTCTATAGCCACTATCTTTTGGGGGTCTACTTCTACTACACCTCTGGTGATGATGTAACCTAAGTACGAAATACGATCCAGCCAAAATTCATACTTACTGAACTTCGCGTATAACTGGTGCTCGCTGAGAATCTGAAGAACTACACGGAGATGGTGCTCATGCTCTTCCTCATTCTTACTATAGACTAAGATGTCATATATAAACATTATCACGAACTGGTCCAAATAGGGCATGAAGATATGATTCATGAGGTCCATAAATACGGCTGGCACATTGGTTGCTCCAAATGGCATAACAAGGAACTCCTACTATATCTGGATCTGAATGCTGTCTTGGGATGTCTTGCTCTCTGATTCTAATTTGATGGTATCCTGACCGTAAGTTAATCTTCAAAAATACTGTCGCTCCTCTGAGTTGATCAAATAAATTATCTATCCTTGGTAGAGGATATCTATTCTTGATTGTTGTCACGCCCCAGAACCAGAACACTGGAGAGCGGGGGCAGACATAGCCAGCTACGTATAATGAAATGGGAACCACTCTACTATACGGTCACGGCTGTCTAGATATATGAGGGTTTATCTACAAGCCATCAGTCTCTTATGGTCAATAACAAGCCTAGTGTCTCAATCACAAGCAATTAAGTGGATATTACAAGATGTAAGATCACCAAATATACAATAGTAAGACGTCCCAAACATTACATATTCAGCTGATCATGAAGCTAGTCTTTACAAAATGTGAGGACTAGCAAGAGTTTAGTCATACATGATCAACCCTAGGTTGCCAATCATGTTACAGCCCGTAGGCAGACAGTAAGTAAAAATGTACACGAGCTAACACTTGTTCGGCGGCTAAACACCTCAAAAGAATAATTTTACAATAGAGTGGGAGAGCCAAAATAAACCCACTCGTTGCCAGGATTCCCTCTAGTGGTCACCATATGGCTGGAAGGTCGGTAGATCCTCTGGTGCTGCTCCGGTATCTGGCCATACAAAACCAGCTGGGTCAGACCCCAGAACGAGCAAGTGCCACAAAGGAGGCTTCACTTAGGAACTAAAACCAGCAATTAGCACATGAATATAATTACAGATAAAAGATAGTAATTAAGGCTTGATATTAAAAGAATAACAACGGTAAACCGAGTACGAAGAAACCATTCAAGTAACCAGGTCACAGCCCTTAAACCAAA
Organism: Iris pallida; assembly: GCA_029216955.1. NCBI lineage: Eukaryota > Viridiplantae > Streptophyta > Magnoliopsida > Asparagales > Iridaceae > Iris > Iris pallida. The sequence continues at coordinate 785,301 of JANAVB010000599.1, read as the reverse complement.
CAAAGACCGGGGTTGTAACCCTTCACCTGAATAGAACTTCGTCTCCAAATCTTGTTGGTAAGGTAAAACGTATCCAGCATGATAGGTGATATACGATGAGATAACCATATGACTATTCAGATAACCATGTTACAACCCGTAAACCAAACAAGGACCGGGGTTGTAACCCTTCGTCTGAACGGAACTTGGTTTCTCCCACCATTTATCGGCAAGATAAATATAAGAAATCAGGACATGTAACAATATGGTACAGGATCAAGACAAGACTAGACTCCATCCAATCATTCACAGCCAAGCAGTAAGTACAGCTTGATACTTTAACTAACTAGGGTTATCACAGGCCTAGTTACTAGCAAGATGCAATGAGAATTCCAAGTCCGGTTACCTGTCTGTTACTACCTGAGTGATCCCAGCAAGAAAAGGAAAAAGATAGCATGATATAGCAGACACACTGTAGTAAGATACATGTGTCCTAGGATACCACACTCGACGGCGGGCTGGAAGTGCGCTCATCTCGACGGATAGCAACAAATCCCATGTATATATATAAGGCCGGGACCAAAGGGGCAACAGATAACTGGGAAATTCTCCATGAACTATTTGATCAATCTAGTCATTAACCTAGCCAGATTCAGTATGAATCCCTGACCGTGGTACTCAGGGATCATGCCCTAGACATGATGCAAGACACAACCGGACCAGTAGTTTATACAAGCACAAACATCCACGGTGTCCAGGCCAATAAATTGATTTGTCAAGAGTGCGCCACGACGGGCCACTATCAAACATGTCAAGGTACTTGTCAAGAGTGCACCACTACGGGTCACTGTCGTGTCATGCATAGCAGGTCAAGTTATCAGGTCAAGTTATCAGGTCAAGAGTGAACCACGGCGGGCCACTATCAAGCATGTCAGTTCTTGGTCACACCGTACCAGGTACAATTATTATTTCAATCATGCCAATCAAATCGAGATTATCAAGTTCGGGACAAAAGGCATAAGGATATAAAATGAGTGTAAAAATATACAATAGGGCAAGGTGAATGCTATAGGAACTCAAGTTACACAGGGCATTACAAGTACGGGTTAATAACAATCATTAAATAATAAAATACAAGCCAGGGAAAGAGCCATGCGGCTCGAGCATAGGCGGCCAAGAATGATCTCATGCGGCCGAGGAGGGAGCAGCCCATGTGGCTGGAGGAGACTCGGGTCTAAGGGAATGCACGCGGCTGGGGGAAAGGAGTCCATACGGGTCGGGGTTAAGAGCCCATGCGACTCGGAACAAGAGCAGCTCATGCGGCTAGCGGAGAAGCTGTGCGTATGCGGCAGGCCATCAATCAGGTATATGCGGCCAGGAAGGGGGAAGGGCGCATACGACTAAGTCTTAGCATTCATGCGGCTGAGAAGTGGATTCTCATGCTGCTAGGAATGGACTGAGTTCCATACGGCTGAATGATCATGAGCATATGCGGCTGGGGAAGGATGAGGCACATGCGGCTAAGGAAGAAGTTCTCATGCGGCTAGGGTCAAGCGAGTTTTATGCGGCTGATAGAAATGGATCCATGCGGCTGAATGAAACTCAGCCTATGTGGCTGAATGGGAAGTCCTCATGCGGCCAGCGGGAAGCAAGTATAGGCGGCTCAAGAGAACAGAGTATTATGCGGCTAGATGAGTTCGGCCCTCATGCGGCTCAAAGTACTTCCAGCCATGCGGCTGAAGAGAACACTTGCCGTATGAAATATTCATGCGGTCAAGTCAAGCACAGTTCATCTTCTCCAAACTTCCGAGAAGAAGAATACCATGAGAGCCAAGTTCTCAAGCTCCATAACTCCATCATCCGGAGCCCAAATCCGAACTTCCATAGGTCAAAATGGGGTAGAACGAAATGCTCTACAACATAGAACCATCAAAACTCAGAAATAACAAGGTTAAGTAGATCAAAACCTAAGAAATCCGAAAATAAAATATACTTAGATCTACAAGAATCTAGCCATGGAAAGTGGAAATGCCAAGTACTAAAGTAAGTTAAAATACTGTAAGGAAGAGAATGAAGCAATAAAATTGGAGATCCTCCATGAAGCAAGTTGTACTTGCCTAGACCTTCCTGGTAGGTGAGGAAGTTAATAGAGGAAGAAGAAAAGTAATGGGGAAAGAGAAGGAAGTGGGGTTAATAAATGGTAGTGGTGGTGGTAGGTAAGGGGTTCACCCTTTTGTCCATGATGAACCGAAAGCAACCCCAAACCGAATCAAGCCAACCCGAACCAAGAATAAACCAAGCCAGGAATAAAACTAAGCCAGGGATCATGCAATACAAAAATAAATATGTACACGTATTCCAAAATACGTAATACGAACAACAGGCATCACAATTGTTACAAAGTTCAAGGTACGATAATCAACACATAATCTTGACGTACCATCCTTCTTTTTCACAAGAAGTATCAGGGCTCCCCAAGGTGATCCACTAGCATGAATGAATCCCTTGATTCTGAGTTCTTCAATCATCTTGTACAAGATTTCTAACTCTGAAGGTGCCATCCTGTAGACTCCCTCTGACACTGGTGCCGTCCTTGGAAGCAAATTAATGGTGAACTCTATATCTCTATCTGAGGCATGCCTGGAATCTCTTAAGAAAATACATCAGGAAACTCTTCTACTATTCTGGGAAACTGAACTGCTACTGCTACTGCCACCCGCAAGACTGGTGGAGAAGATTCTACTTTGCCTCTGGAAAATGAAAACTCTGGTTCACCGAAAATACCAAAAATAATTCTGCCAATATGGCAGTCTATTCTTGCGTATTGATCCTTCAACCAATCCATTCCTAGGACCACATCATAGTCGGCCATCGAAAATTCTTTCAATCTAGAAGAAAACTCTCTACCGCTAACTATGATTCGACACGAAAAAAAGACTCTATCTAACCCCACAAGACCGTTACCAGTAAGTATATTGAGCCTTATTGATAATAACTCAGGCTCCAGTCCTATCCGTGTTGTGAATCATGCAGACATAAATGAATACGATGCACCCGAATCAAATAATACTGATACTGGAAAAGAGTTGACGAGAATGGTACCTGCTACCACCTCATCCGATGCTAATTCTTTTGCCACGATTAGAGCCATAGCCTGACCTTGTCCTCTTGGTGCTGGTCCCCTCTGCTGGAAATCTCTCTGCCGGTTCTGAATCTGAGCTTGGGCATACTATTGAGCCTGAGGCGATAATGGCCTCGAAGGCTGGTACTGCTGTTGCACTGGTGCTGGACCCCTAACCGATGGACTGGTTAGATTTGATGACAATGAACTGGCTCTATTCAGACATGACCCTATCTTATGATCCGGTGCCCCACAAGCCAAGCACAATCCCTGTGCTCTGCGATATTCTGATACTACATGTCCTGGCTTCCCACAATGAAAGCAGCCCATTGCGGAAGACTGCTTCTGCTTCTGAGGATACCTCGATGTCGAGTGCTGAACCGACAAGGCTGTGGTTGCCCTCCTAGGAGCTCCAATAGTCAAAGTCCTAGCTGTCAGGACTGGTATTGATGACTGGGACATCTGCCCATGAGACCTCTTCCGTCCTTCGCTTCTATCTACAATCCTCTACGAAGTATATTCATGCCTCTTCGCTTCTCGTAAGACGGCATCAAACGTCTGGTGCTCAAAACTGCTCCACTGATATAATGATCACTAGGTGGAGTCCCTGTTGGAATTGCTGGGCTCAATCCAATTCGGTCGCCACCAAGGTAGGAGCAAACCGACTAAGTCTAGAAAACTCGACCGTATATCCATCGACCGTCCTTCCCATCTGCTTAAGATTAGTAAATCTCGTCTGCAGATCATACCAAGCTACTGCGTCGAAATACTTGGTCTGGAACTTGTTTCTTAATACCGCCCATAAGACAGGTGTTGCTAACCCAACTGCTAGCATCGCCCACCAGTTGCGGGCTAAGTCTAATAACTGTAGGCACATAATGGCCACCTTCTCTTCCTCGGGAATTCTAGTTGCCTCTAGGATAACTTCTATGTCCTGAAGCCACGTATCATCAGCGATAACATCTTCATTGCCGTCAAAGAAAGGAGGGTTCAGACGCTTGAAGCTGTTGGTCGCGTTGTTTCCTTGATAACCAACTCGGCCCATGGCATCCTGTACTGTCTGGTGTAGGACATCGCCCCGATGATCTTGTGACGCAAGCAATTCCCTGATGAGTCCCACCAGGGTTCCGTTGTCAGGCTCTGCAGGCTGGACTGGCTGAACCGGGGGCTCTGGGTTCCTAGAATACATGACTCGGAAAGCTGCTTCCGAGTACTGGACTTGGTCCCCAGGTTGCTGCTGGTTCACTGGAGGTGCTCCAACTTGTTGATCGGTAGGACCAGGAGCAATGCCACTGAAGAAATGATATGTGGAACAATAAGGAAGGACCAAGATAGATCGAGGATATAAGCATGTGATCAGGTCAAGATTAGAAGACACGAATAGAGATTAAGGACGAATGCTGATTGAGACATCTATTCAGTGAAACCCTCACACATCTTGATTTACAAGACCTGTATGGGCCACCACTTAAACTGTATCACGCCCCAGAACTAGAATACTGGAGAGCGGGAGACAGACACAGCCAGCTACGTATATTGAAGTGAATCCTACCTCACAATACGGTCACGGCTGTCTAGATGCATGAGAGTTTAACTACAAGCCATTAATCTCTTATGGTCAAGTACAAGCCTAGTGTCTCAATCTCAAGCAAGCAAGTAATGTAACAAGATGATAGATCATCAGACATACAAGGTAAGGCGTCCCAAATATTATATATTCAGATGATCATGAAGCTAGTCATACAAAATACGAAGACTAGCAAGAGTTTAAATCATACATGATCAACCCTAGGATTTGTCAATCATGTTACATCCCTTAGGCTGACAGAAATGTAAATTCAACACAAGCTAACACTTGTTCGGCGGCTAAATGCCTCAAAAGAATAATTTATAATAGAGTGGAAGAGGAAAATAAACCCACTCGTTGCCAGGATTGCGTTTAGTGTTCACCATCTGGCTGGAAGGCTGAAAGATCCTCGGGTGCTACTCCGAAATCTGGCCATACAAAACCAGCTGGGTCTGACCCCAAAAAGAGCAAGTACCACAAGGGCGGCTTCACTTAAGAACTAAAACCAGCATGTTAGATCACACGGCATAATAATGACAAGAAAACTTAGAGTTAAGAATTCAGGGGATAAACGATAAGATAACTAAAAAACTACTCCGGTAACCAAGTTCCAACTCGTAAACCAAACAAGGACCGGAGTTGTAACCCTTCACCTGAACAGAACTTAGTCTCTGGCCGATTATCGATAAGGTAAAGCATAAACAGTAAATGCACTAAAGTAATCATAGGTTGGCACTGTCTAGACAAGACTAGACTGGACTCCATCCATCAATCACTGCCAAACAATGAGTACGGCTTGATACTTTAACTAACTAGGGTTATCACAAGCCTAGTTACTAACAAGATGCATTGAGATGTTCCAACAGCCACAAGCCCTGCAGACGTAATCCAGCTTATCCAGTTACAAGTTGTGAGAGTTGGATTAGGTGACTTGGGGGTACAACACATGATAATGTGCTGGAAATGTGCCCTACTCGACGGCAGGCTACAAGTCTAATTAAAGTGCCCAGATAACGGGACTGCCTGTAACTGAAAAATCTCTTCATGAACTACTTGATCAATCTAGACATTATCCTAGTCAGATTCAGTATGAATCCCTGACCGTGGTAACCAAGAATCCATGTCTTAGACATGATGCAAGACGAGACCTATAGCTTATACAAGCACAAACACTCACGGTGTCAAGACAAGAGTTACTTAGCAAGTCAATATAGCCGTCGCAACAGCATATTAAGATTTATCATGTTAGGTTATTTATCAAGATTACTTGTCAAGAGTGTGCCTCAGCGGACCACTATCAAGATTATTTCATGTCATGTTGCTTGTCAAGAGTGCACCACGACGGGTCACTATTAAGAGTTATCATGTAAAGTCACATTGTCATGTCGTGTTCATGTAAGTGCACCACGGCAAGCCACTATCAAGGAGTTATTAGAGAGTGTATGTGCCATACCAAGATCGTGTTTAAAGCTCAGAGTATATGTGCAACATGAAAAATAATATTATAGGTCAAGTCAAGTAAAGAGTACAAGCAAAGTCACAACTCACACTAAGGACCATGGGGACTAATATGGATAATTGCAAAAGAGGGCACAAAGGGTCAATGGGGTGACATGGAGAGCATGCGCCCATGGTCTATGCGCCCACATGAGTGAGACATGGTGCATGGTCTATGCGCCCACATGCATGTGCCCACATGAGTGAGGCAGGGTGCATGGTCTATGCGCCCACATGCAAGCGCCCACATGAGTGAGGCAGGGTGCATTGGAAGATGAGTCAGCAGACTATCTTTACTGGCTAAGTGGGCATATAACAATAGCTATGCGCCCACAGGGTGGAGTCAGGGTGTACTTGGAAGATAAGTTTGGAGGCCATCTTTCATGACAAGTGGGCGCATAAGAAAAACTAAGCGCCCAAGCAGGGAACATGGGTGCACTTGGCCGCATATAGAGGCTATGCACCCATATTCAAAGAACTGTGGCTGCATATAGAAGCTATGCGCCCAAGCAGAAGAGGGCATAGAGCTTGGGCGCATATAAAGGGCTATGCGCCCAAGACTGAAGCTACTGTGGGCGCATAAAACGCCATGCGCCCACACTGTTCTTCTTCTCCAACCCGAGAAGATGAATTCATGGAACCCATGAACTCTCCAAGTTCATAAGTCACTCAAAACAAATTGAAATCCGAGTTTTCAAAGGTCTATTTTGAGTAAAATTAAATTTTCTACAACGTGAAACAATCAAAACTTGAAAATAAAGAAGTTTGATAGATCAAAACCCAAGAAAACCAAGATTTAAGAAAACTTAGATCTACAAGAATTAATCCTCCAAAACCCAAAATGCTAAGTACTAAATAGTCTTAGAAGCTTGTAGGGAAGACAATGGAACAAATAAAATGGAGTTCCTCCATGAAGCAAGTTGCACTTGCCTAAGGTTTGGGGAGAGAATTAATGAAGAAGAATGTGGATGAGAGAAATAAATGAAAGTAAAAGAGGAGAGAGAAAATAGGGTTTGGTTATAAAGGGGGTTTATCATGATGAACCACTTGGCCCAAGCCAAGCCAAAATAAACCAAGCCGAGTTAAACCAAGACCAAACCAAGCCAAGCCATGCTAGACAAGTCAAAATACGGGTCAAAAATTCGTATACTGGAAATACGTATAACGGAAAACGGAAGTGACAAAAATCTAGGGTCTAACTCTGATTAACCCAATATTCTATAGTTGTCTTTTGGTTTAAGGCTAATTAGAGTATATGTCGTGGATATTAGTTTATAGTTTAAGCCCTCACATATCCAATTGGAGAAAAATTAGATTTGGAATTCTATTTATTGTTTTCTTTTTTCCATTATACTCTCTCTAACCTATATATAAAATTTTTATTATCAAAGATTAATGGTGGATATTAGTTTATAGTTTAAGCCCTCACATATCCAATTGGAGTAAAATTAGATTTGGAATTCTATTTATTGTTTTCTTTTTTCCATTATACTCTCTCTAATACCACTAGGCTAGAGAGCTCGGACACATATTATAAACTCTAGACTGATATAAATTCGAGTCTAAACACTAATTAGCCCCTTCCTTTATCAACGGTCGACTGGAAAGTGCCACCGTTGTAGCTCTGTCCACCGCTCATTTCAATTCATGGCGCCGATAAAACTACACCATCAAATTCCACCACCACCACCACCATCGTCAACCAGAAGAAGAAGAGAACCCATGGCGAGTACTTCTCTCTCTTCCTTCAGACCCCCTCTCCTCTCTCCACCTCCTCCTCGAGCCAACCTCCGACGCCGCCGCTTCATCCCCGGAGCAACCCTCCTCCGCGAGGACGAGGACGTCGTCGTCGTCGGCGCCGGCATCGCCGGTCTGGCCACAGCCCTCTCTCTCCACAGGTCCACTCCTCTCCCCCTCAATTATTGCCACTAAACTTGCCTTAATTTACGATTACTGCCACCAGGCTCGGCATCAAATCGCTCGTCTTGGAGCAGGGGGAGTCCCTCCGCACAGGAGGGACCTCGCTGACGCTCTTCAAGAACGGGTGGCGCGTGCTGGACTCCATCGGCGTCGGCGACGAGCTCCGGAGCAAGTACCTCCAAATCCAGGGGTAATTTTGTAATTTGAAACCCTAAAAATGTCTTTTTTGTGTGTGGAATATTCATGTTGTTCTAGTATCAGCTGTCTGCAGTCTGTTGATGAGGTCGGAGGACGGGAGGGAGCTCCGGTCGTTCGAGTTTGAGAAGGAAGCGCCCGGGTGAGGAGAAATTGTTGAGTTTCTTGGGTTTACGAGAGGTTTTCTTTGAAGCTTTTATGGATTGCTTTGATGTAGGCAAGAAGTTCGCGCCGTGGAGAGGAGGGTGCTGCTGGAGACACTCGCGAGCCGTTTGCAGGCTGATTCGATATCGTTCCGGTCTGGAGTGAGAGGCATTGAGAGGAAAGCGGATGGGCGAAGCTTGTTGGAGCTTGATGATGGGTCTCAAATACTTGCCAAGGTGAATAGCTAAACATTTTGGTTGTGAATGGATTTTGGAATCAAATTTTATGTTCTGATGCAGTAGGGGTGAGCATTCGGTTTATTCGGTTTCAACCGAACCGAAATAGTCTCTTTTTTTTAGGTGTCCTTTTCTATGGCTTGGCTAACGCCAAGGGGGAATTCGAACGGAACCGAAATAGTCAAAATTGAACAAAACAGAAATTGTAAAATCCAAAACCGAACCGAAATTATCCAAAACCGAACAATCGATTCGGTTTTATTCAGTTGTTCGGTTGGGATATTTCTATTGTTTAATGAGTTTGGTCCAAAGTTGAAATGTGGTTAAATTATATTAAAATAATATAATTTTTATACAAACATTTGTTGTATTTTAAAATTGTGCCCAAAGTTGGACTAGTTGTTAAATTATCAAAGTTGGACTTCAAAACACATACATATAATTGTTATTTTCAAAGCATACACATTTTTAATCACAAAATATTCGTAAAATTGAGGGTATTATATAATTTTATCAGTCTTATTCGATTTTCAGTATTGGACCGAAACCGAAACTGAAAAAAAATGATGAATTTTAGTATTTAAAAAACCGAAACCGAACCGAATTTTTTTTCAAGCCGAACCGGATCTCTTATGTGGTTCGTTTTTTGGTCCAAAACTGAATAATGCTCACCCCTATGATGCAGGGTGTGTATATTGATTCGTAGGGATAGCTATATTGTGCAGTGTCATGGAAATCTATTTCTTGATGTTTCATTTTGAATAATAATTTTGTTCAAAGTAATGTGCAAAGATTATAAACTAAATGTGATATAATGTCTTAATAGAAGCGATGGTAGTGCTACCCCAAAATACAGCCAAAACTATCATGAAATCGTCAACAAACTCGGGTTGCCTAAATACTATTTGTAAGTCTTATGATTAGTGGGTGAACTTTGTCGGTAATTGAAGATGATTTGTTGAAAGAGCTAGGTTTTCTTTCCTTGTTCACTTGGTTTTTCCTTTATTAGCTTTTACAATTTCTGATTATATTTTTTTGATTTCCATGGGCAATGAAGCTTCTTGAAAGCATTTGGAACAGATTAAGCGTCAGGTTAAGGGTCAATGCAGAATAACATTGACAAATTAACAGAAAGGTAGATATTTGTTAAATTGAATCCATAGGCTAAGAGCTATTTATGATACTTTAGCCTATTTAATGGATCTGTATCTCCGAAGTTCATTGCTTAATCTGGGTGGGCAGAGGAAGGGTGAGGAATCAGTTTCGCAAATGCAAAACCAGGGGAGGTGTGTGTGTTTCCCAGCACAAAACTGATAATGTCCTTTCGTTCCAGGAAACCGAAATTGGGCATGGCTTAACTTAGCCCAAATTAGTAGAGTTTCTCAACTTTCTCTCTTCTCCTTTAACCCGGTTAAAGGGGATTTGTTTATGTGTTGCCTAAACCTGAAGTTGAGTTCTTTAATTGTCAAGGCATTTTTTTAGAAAGTAAGAAGAAGAAGAAAATAATAATCAACTTATCTATCAACATGATTGTTGATATAAAGTTAATTTTCTACTACACCACAAGTACAAAATCAACCTGGTCAATTCAAGTGTCCTTTTATATATTCAAATAAATAAAACAAAGGTGCAAATTCCATTTTGCCTTTAAGTGGAGATATACATGAGAATGTGGTAGAAAAGGGGCACCAAACTTTTGATTTATATGAAATTAGTTTTACGGCTAAAAGATCATTTTTGTGAAAAATATGTTTATGTATTAACATATATTACATATGCATATGCTATTATGGGATAGTTCTAAATAGATGTCTCCTAAGCACTTCCCTCTTAAATTCTTTGAGAAATTTCCTTCCTCAAAGTGTATCTAGTGTGATAGGAGAACCAGAACTGGAAACATGCATGGAAGTATAATGTAGGAGTTGGAGTATGATTCCAACAAAGGCCAACCTTAAAAAGCATGAACATGGGTTTTAGTGCATTGAAAGCTAGCTGGTGCACAGTTTCCTATGTAACTGGAATATGGCTAAACACACAGACTGCTCCATGGTGCGGGATTTGAAATACTGGCATAGGTTGTTGGCTCTTGTAATTTCGCTGTTTCATATACATATGCTTGTTTAGACTCTGGCTGAAACTGCTAAAATAAAATAAAAATATTCTCCTCTCTGATTCTCAGAAGCAATTGCATCCATAGTAAAGTGTATTTTATGATAAGATTGTAAATCATTAAAAATAAACCTTTATTAATTTGGTAATAAAATGAGAGATAAGAATCAGTTTCAGTTACAAATTAATCATTTGGTTTTAGATTATATAACCAACTGAAAGGAGGGTAATAGTAACGTTAACAAGCATTGTTTTGTGTGTCATATACTTAATACACGTTAGGAGCACTTTTGTTAAGAATGTTGGTGTTTTTGCCTTTAGACTAGGAAAGATAGTCCCACATCGGCTACACCAAATGGTGAGTATTTCAATATAATGCATTGCTTGTGTTGAGGTGTGCACATGAGGTGTGGTGGGGCACAAGTGTGTGTCATATGGGAGTATTTTCCTAGAAGGAAAAATGATTAATTCCAACAAGGATGAAAGTTGATTTTTGTCGTTCGGACTCGGACTAGGACACGGACTCCAGGATGTCTCATGCATGCAGGGGCGTGTGTTGGGGGGGGGGGGGGGGGGGGGGGTTGGCGTGGACTGGCACTCGACTATGATGATTTTGGGATCTAAAATATCAAACTCTATTTTAGAGTATTGGTATTTTAGTCCCACATCGGATAGGAGAAATTGTGAAATCTCGCTCCACTCTACAAATAGAGCCTCCGGCCTCCTTTCTAAGATGCACAAAAAGAAGAGAGTTAAGTGAGTCCGTGAAGTCCAGGGAGCCCGTTCAAGTCTCAAAAATTAACTAAACGAGCGTTCCAGAAGTTCTTTGAGAACTTGCTGATTTCTGGAAGCAGATCGTATAAAGGCGAATCTTGCTTTGAGCAACGGTGATCTGATCACCCTAACAAAGTTGCTTTTCTCTTTCTTCTTCCCTTTTCTTCTCCTCTGATCTAATCAGAAACCTCTTGTGCTTCTTTGATCTAATCAGAAATCACTTGTGGGCTTTCGTCTTTGCTGCTACGAAATTCATTTGTGCCTTCTTCGAAGTGTTACATTTGATTTCGTCTCTCTGAATCCTCCGAAATTTTAGTTGTACACCTTCCTCGAAGTGTTGCCAAATCACTCTGTCGACTCACGTTCTTCTATCTAAGATCTGTTTTGGAGATAACAATCTCAAAGCAAGATTAGATCTGATGGAGAACAATCGTGCAAACCTTATTGACACAAGTTTTAACAAACTTGAGAAGTTTGACGGAGAGCACTACAATATCTGGAAGAGAAATGTTAGCCTTAATCTTCAACCCGTGAGCGTTGACTACGTGTTGACAGATCCCGAGCCTTTAATTCCAGAAGGTGAAAATGCTCGAAGGGTCGCTGAGGCCACTGCTCCGCAATCCAAGTGGAGGAAAGATAACAACCTTTCCAAGTTGCTCTATGGAGAACTCTCTTGCAGAGTCATACAGCAAGATGGTCCATGCTAAGGACGTCTAGGAGTCTGTAAAGAATCTCTACAAGGCAGATAAAAACAAAAACAAGATCTACGTGACCGAAAAGGTTTGGAAAATGCAATTTGAGGACGACAAGACGATGTTGCCTCAAGTCAAAGAATTTTTTAAGTTACGCCAGAAACTTGAAGATGATGGCATGCCCTTGGTCGATGCATTTTTCGTCGTGGGTATTGTCGCCAAGCTCCCACCTAGGTAGAGCAATTTCATCGCGGACATGCACCGTAAGAAGATGGAGGTGGATCTTGAACGTCTCTTGCACTGGATTCATGTTGAAGACGAGCTAAGGACTCTCACCAGCTGAAGGTGAAGGCAGCTCAATTCAAGCCAAAGCCTAAGGGCGATGGGGCTTGCTTCAACTGTGGCAAGAAGGGCCACTTCAAGAAGGAATGCAGGGCCAAGCCCAAACCAAAATAGCAGGTATGGCTAAACTTGGTTATTTTGATTTCTTAACTTGGTTGCTATTGTTGCACAGTTTGAGTTATCTAGCGTGGTAGTTGACTAGTAGTCGAATACTAGTACATCTGACCACGTATGCTCTCGAAGTAGCTATTCACCAAGGACGAGCCTTGTTATGACAAAGGTTTCGATGACGAACGTATATCTAGCAGAAGATCTGAAGATCGAGACAGTTGTTATGGACCACCGACAAGGACACTGAAATGCATGTTGCACGTACCAAAGATTTTCGAATATCTGATCTCAGAAAGTTTGTTGTCTGATACAGACTTGAAGATGGACATTCGTACTAGCCAGATGATATTTTTTTAGCGAAGAACATGCTTCGAGAAGATGTTCAGTACTGAAGGGATGTTCGAACTTCTGCTAATGGCGATGGAGTTACTTTATTGAATGGACTGAGAGTTGTTCTATGATAGAAGCATACTCAAGATGCCCTTATCTCCATAATGTGGGGGTAAGGAGATGGAGGGTCTGTGCTGAGACAAGACTGTCAGGAAGCTGCTCAGACGATTGAACTAAAGTACGGATCATCTGGAGTTAGTACACTCAGATATCTGTGACTTTTATCAATTCTCCATGGAGGCCGATTCGAAGTGTTTCTCGAAGTGCATGCTCACATGACTTCTCAAGTCGAAGGATGGAGCATTCGAGAAGTTCAGGGACTTCAGGGCCGAAGCTGAACATTAAACTGGTCTATAACTACTCAGAAGTGACCAAGGCGGAGAGTATCGTTTTTTGGATTCACATCGTTCTGTTATAAACATGGAATTGGCTATGAAACGACTGCTCCGTAGTATCTATAATCCATAAAATGTCAGAAAGGAGGATCAGAACGCTGTCAAAGATGATGATATCTATACTGCGGATCTTCCAATATGCTTCTGGGGATAGATTACTTGTACGGCTACGTTTATTGCTGAATAAAGTACCGTTCACATATCTGACTATGATTCTCATCAACACTGGTTCAAGGTTAGACCTAATTTGAATATCATTCAAGTGTGGGGGTGTCTGGTGTACGTGAAGCTTCCTGATATTAAGATTCAGAAGTCAGGGACGAAGACCAAGAAGACAGTATTTCTGGAATTTGCTGTTGTAAGCTATGCTCGGAGATCACTTGATATTGTATCAATCATATTATTGAGTCTCGCGAGGCAGAATTCTTTGAAAACAAAATTGCTAGGGACAAGAACATTATTCTTGCGGATGTTCCGGAGAATATTGTTGGTACTGAAAGAGCAAGTACTTTCAAAGAAGTAGAAGTCCAGAAGGTGGTTGTCATTGATGACAACACTTGAACCGGTATTCGCTAAGCAGCAAGCAAAGCGAGTGAGAAGGCCGAAAGATTTCGGAGATAAACTTTATCATCCATCACGTGGAGGCTGATGAGGTAATGAAGTCCAGAGATACGATCTTCTGGAGGAAAGAGTCAATGATAAGATTGACTTTGTAACATCCAATTATAAGTGGATGTTAGTTAATCTGCCTGAAGGAGCTAAACCTATTGAATCTTCGAAAAGAAAAGGACGAAAGTCGAAGGAACTGATGATGAGTTCAAGGTTAGGCTGGTTGTCACGCCCCGATTCCGTAGAATCGATAGTCGTCCCCCGGACGTGATGCTGTGCGAACCTAAGTTGCGATCGCACAAGGCGTAGTCATAAGGTTATCCGAAACACAACATCAAGTTAGAGTACGCAGAGAAATTGATCGACACATTTGAAATAGAAGTAGACTTTTCATTGATAATAAAACTTCATTTACATTGACTCCATTACAATCATTGTCGCGCGGGCTACAACATGACTCGACTTACAAAACGAACGCTGATGAGATAGTCGTTCCATACATTACATCATTTTTTACAAGCAAAACAATTACACTTTCCACCTGCTATCGAGGGAAGTCGAGTCGTCATCTTTTCTTCTTTGTACTGATTGCGGAGTCTTCAAAAGGATTTCGGAAACAAGCCTTCAACACGCGGACGAGGCTTCAAAAGGGTTTACGTCGCCTTGAGCTTTAAGTGGCACGCCCTTCGTGGTTCGGGGTACCTGCGTGGAGAGCGAGGATCAGTACATTACACTTTGTACTGGTGCGTGACTATTTAAGTTCCAAGCTCTCATTTGGTTGAAGAGTTTATATAACTTAATGTATAAATGTTTCTAACCATCCTAATGAATTTCAAATAAGCATATGACAAGCATAATGTAAAATACGTTGGAACTTACCCACGACGGACCGCGCCGTGCCTTATGAGACTTACCATGTTCTTCCCTGTCAATTGTTATCATTTATATACCAAGTGCAATATTACGTGTGATTGGTCACTGGCATAACAAGCCATCCTGGACTCTATAGCTTTTGTTAGCCGGGGCCCTTGCAGGCTGCAGCGCAAGTAGCGAGCCCCGCTGCAAGTTCCCGCTTAACCCGTGCTATCACCCAGCACAGCTATACACCGTGTTTCCTTTCTTAGCCGAAACGGTCCCATGGCCCCGGGTTGCCGTTACGGAAAAACTCTACCTTGTCGACAAGTTGTCCATGACCGTGCGAAGACCATTTTTCTTTTAGTTATTATGACATAGCCTACATTCTCTTTGAAAACTCAATCATTTTATCATGTCCGTGCCCTTGTATTCATTCTTTCATTCGCAACAACATTATCGATTTACCTAGGAAGGGGTCGAGAAGAGAAGAGTCAGCCACTCACCTTGAGTTTACTTGAGGCGAGAGAACTTGTTGGTCGCGCTAGACGTCGCCTACGCGATTACCTGAAATCGCACAAGCAACCGATTAGAACACTGTATTATGCAAGAAGTTCGATAGGAAATTCTAGTTCGAAATGCAAGCCATGAAAACCATCGAAAACATTCACGAAAATGCATTCAGAAAACAAAGCCAAAACCAACGCAAGCGGCGTGAAAAACAGAGCAACGGGAGGTCTCTCCCGACTCAGCCGCAGAGTCAATCCTTGAGGCGCAACCCGCTGAATATGGAACTTGGTTCCGAAGAAGCCATTCCATAACGGGGAATGGATCTTAATTCAATCGTTTCCGTTCGATCGACTCGATCGATCCCGACCTATCTGTCCCAACCGAATCGATAGTGACAGTGTTCCTTTCTCGCGCACCCCGTGGACGGAGAACGGGGCACGATGTAGGGACGGGGCACTACACCATAACCAACTAAGAAAAAGTTTCGTCCTCGAAACTTAAGAATATAACCTACCTCTACGAGAACAATGAAGAAAACTTTTCCTTCATTTCTGACTCGAGCTCCCACATCGACTCCTCGACTGAATGGTTTCTCCAGAGGACGCGGACGAGAGGAATAGCACGGTTGCGGAGGAGTTTATCTTTGCGCTCCAAGATTTGCACCGGCTGTTCGACATATGACAAGTCCGCCTTCAGATCCAGCTTACCCAAATCCACCACATGACTCGAATCGTGCACGTACTTCCGCAATTGTGAGATGTGAAAGTCGTCATGTACCTCCGACAATGCAGGCGGCAAGGCGATTTGGTAAGCTAACGGGGAGACTCGCTTCAATATTTCGAACGGACTAACAAATCTTGGGCTCAATTTCCCTTTCGCACCGAACCTGGAAACTCCACGCATGGACATTACTTTCAAGAATACATGGTCGCCTTCCGAGAACTCGAGGGGGCGTCGGTGCGTGTCGGCATAGCTCTTCTGCCGGCTTTGTGCTATCTTCAATATCTCCCGTATTAACTTGACATTCTGCACGGTCTGTTCCACCAGCTCCGGACCGAGTATCTGTCGTTCCCCGACTTCATCCCAGCAAATGGACGATCTGTACTTTCGGCCGTACAAAGCTTCATATAGCGCCATTTGGATGCTGGACTGATAGCTATTATTGTATGCGAACTCGGCCAACGGTAGATGAACGTCCCAACTTGACTTCAAGTCGATCGCACAGAGTCGTAACATGTCTTCGAGAATCCGGTTCACCCATTCTGTTTGGCCGTCAGTCTGAGGATGATAAGCTGAGCTAAACTTCAACTTGGTCCCCAGTGCTGAATGAAGACTACCCCAGAAGCGCGCTACGAACCGTCTATCCTGATCCGAGACGATAGATACTGGGACCCCGTGCAGCCGAACTATTTCATCAAGGTATATCTGAGCAAGGCGGTCGACGCTCCAAGTAACTTTGATGGCGATGAAGTGCGCTGACTTGGTTAGTCGATCGACGATGACCCAGATGACGTCGTTTCCCCGCGGCGTCCTCGGCAAGCCAACAACGAAGTCCATAGTGACATGATCCAATTTCCACTCTGGAATGGCAAGGTTCTGCATCTCCCTGTCCGGTCGCTGGTGCTCAGCTTTGACTTGCTGACAGGCCATACACTTTGACACAAAGAGCGCTACGTCCCTCTTCATGCCGTGCTACCAAAAGACAATGCGGAGGTCCTTATACATCTTGGTGCTACCAGGATGCAAAGAATATTTTGCATAATGCGCCTCCGACATTATCTCCTTTCTAAGTTCTACGTCATCCGGAACGCATAGCCGTCCCTTCACTCGCAACACTCCCGACTCGTCCTCTGCAAAGTCGGACGCTTTTCCTGTCGATATCAGCTTCCGCATCTTCTCCAGGTATGGGTCGTCCTTCTGAGCAGACTTGATCCTCTCCAATAGGCCCGGTTCCAGCCGCAGTTGCGCCAGCTTTACGTCTCTAAAACGAACTCGGAGTTCAATGCCCATTCCTTCCAAGTTACGCAGCAGTCGATCGTTGATGCATAATGAAGCTAAGTACTTCCGGCTTAGCGCATCCGCTACAACATTTCCCTTGCCCGGCGTGTAGTCGATTGATAAGTCGTAGTCTTTGATCAGTTCGAGCCATCGCCTCTGCCGCAAATTCAGTTCTTTCTGGGTGAAGAGATACTTGAGGCTTTTGTGGTCCATATAAATCATGTACGCTACGCCATAGAGATAGTGACGCCACAGCTTCAACGCGAACACAATTGCCGCTAGTTCTAGGTCGTGCGTGGGGTAGTTCTTCTCGTGCGGCTTCAACTGCCGGGAAGCAAAATATATCACCTTATCCTGCTGCATGAGCACACACCCCAAGCCCTGGCCAGAAGCATCGCTGAAGATTTGAAATCCCTCCGTCCCTTCAGGAAGAGCAAGTATCGGAGCCGAAACGAGCCGTTGTTTGAGCTCCTGGAAGGAAGCTTCACAGTCGTCTGACCACTTGAATGCGACTCCTTTCTGGGTGAGGCGAGTCAACGGCGATGCAATCTTCGCGAAGTCCTTCACGAAGCGTCAGTAGTATCCCGCCAAGCCTAGGAAGCTTCGAATTTCGCTAACTGATGCGGGCCGTTTCCAATCAGCAACTGCCTCGACTTTCTTCGGATCGACTGCGATGCCCGCGGCGGAGATGATGTGCCCAAGGAATGAGACGTTGTTCAGCCAGAATTCGCACTTGCTCATCTTCGCATACCACTGATCCTCTCGAAGGGTTTGGAGTACCGTCCGCAGGTGCTCTGCATGTTGCGCTCGATCCTTCGAGTAGACGAGGATGTTGTCGATGAAGACTACTACGAATTTGTCAACGAACGGACGGAACACCCGATTCATTAGATCCATGAAGACGGCATGGACGTTTGTCAGACCGAACGGCATTACCAAGAACTCGTAGTGGCCATAGCGAGTGCGGAAGGCAGACTTCGGCGCGTCATCTGGCTTGACTTTGAGTTGGTGATAACCCTATCGCAGATCAATCTTCGAAAACACCGTTGCACCTTGGAGCTGGTCAAACAAGTCGTCGATGCGGGGCAGGGGATATTTGTTCCGGACGGTAGCCTTATTAAATTCCCGATAGTCGATGCAGAGCCGCATCGATCCATCCTTCTTCTTTACGAATAGCACGGGCGCACCCCACGGCGAGACACTCGGACGGATGAACCCTTTGTCAAGTAATTCCGGTAGTTGTGCCTTCAGTTCTTTCAATTCTGCAGGGGCCATTCTGTACGAAGCTTTCGAGATCGACCGGGTGTCAAGGAATGTGCCCATGGTGAACTCTATTTCTCGATCGGGCGGCATGTCGGATAGCTCGTCCGGGAACACGTCTGGGAATTCTGCCACAACGTCGGTCTGACCCGCTTTGCACTATCCTGTCTCATGTCATGAACGGACGCTAAGTAGCCTTCGCATCCGGAATGAAGCAGCTTCCGAGCAGAAATCGCCAAGATCACCATGCAGGTCGGCGATGCTTCACCACACTAATA
Source organism: Iris pallida (assembly GCA_029216955.1). Classification (NCBI taxonomy): domain Eukaryota; kingdom Viridiplantae; phylum Streptophyta; class Magnoliopsida; order Asparagales; family Iridaceae; genus Iris; species Iris pallida. The sequence continues at coordinate 766,322 of JANAVB010000599.1, read as the reverse complement.
GCAGAATTCGGGCACTCCAGGTATGCGGAAGGTGACCCTCTTTCCTGCGCAGTCGATTGTGGCGTTGCAAGGACCGAGCCAATCCATACCCAGTATGATGTCGAAGTCCTTCATATCTAGAACTATCGCATCAAGACCGATCTTTTGACCCCCAAAACATATGGTTCCTCTCCCGCAGGCTAAATTTGTGAGTAGTGGTACGCCCGAAGGCAAACTTATGCTAAGATCCAGGTCTAACGACATTATAAAAAATTTGTGCTCGACGGCGAAGTCCGCCGATATGAAAGTATGCGAAGCGCCTGAATCAAATAACACACGAGCAGGTACATTATTGAAACTCAATATACCTGTCACAACAATGTCGGAAGCGAACGTCTCGTCTCGAGTCAGGGCGAAGACGCGTCCTTGAGCATTATGACGTCGGTCTTGGTTGTTGGGTTGAGTGGGCTGAGCAGGTCGGGACGCCTGTCCTCGGTTCTCTTGACGGTGTTGTTGTGGTGGTGCTTTGGGATGATTTGGTCTTCGGGCCATACAGTCTCGAGCTCGGTGGACCCTTTCCCCACAAACGAAACATGCTCCCCCGGTGAAGCAATTCTTGGCATCGTGTCCGAGACTGTTGCACTTGGTGCATCGAGGTAATGGGTTATTTCCTCTGTAGCTGCCGTTGTTGGGACGCTTTGACGCGTGATTGTTGCCTCCCGTATAGCTATGACGTTTGTGATTGGTGTGGTGCACAACGTCGGCAGCAACGGAAGGGTATTCGCTCTCAAGGCGGAGAGCGTGATTCAGAGCCTCGCCCGTGGTCTTGTACTCCGGGACCCCGACATGCGCACCGATAGAGCGTCGCAGACCCACTTCGAACCTTCGCACACGGCACTCCTCTTTAGGAAGAAACGCACCAGCAAATTTGGACAACTTGTTGAATTTTGCGGCATACTGTTCCACTGTCCTGTTCCCTTGCCTCAACTGTATGAACTCATTTTCCTTCGCTTGACGAACGGCTGACGGAAGGTACTCAACTTCAAAAGCTTTACGGAACATGGCCCAAGAGATCGGCGCTGTGTTGTTGTCGCGTCGGATCGCTCGCTTGTGCACGGCCCACCAGTCGTGCGCGTTCTACCGTAGCTGAAGTTGTGCGCAGGCGACTTGCTTTGATTCTTCAATGCCGAGGAGCTCGAAGTGATCTTCCAGCCAGTCGATTGCCATAGAAGGGCCTTCGGTTCCGCTGAAGGAAGTGCGTCACGCTTTCTTGAATTCTGACACTTCAAAGTTGTACTTTTTCGGTGTCACCGGTTGACGCTCGGGCTCCTCCGTGTCGACTTCAATGGGTTGGACCGCCGGGACGGTGACAGTAGGCGTAGTCGCAGAATTTCCGTTGGCCACAATCGTCTGGACGATCTGCTGCAGAGTATCTAGTTGCTTTTGTTGCAGCTTAGCTTGTGCGTCGAAGCGAGCTTCGAACTGGGCCTGTCGTGCCTCTGTCTGTTAATGTCGGTTCTCGGACTGGTTCCGCTGCGCCTCCATCATGCGCAACATCCTTTCGATGGTCTTGTTAGAAGGTCCTGTCCGCGAACTACTAGATCCGCTAGAAGCGCTGTGCTCTTGCTCGGCCGCGGGTTCCGACGCTTCTGCAATACGAAGGCAAACGCATTCAGTCTCAAATTATTATGGACTCATTGTATGGAACAACTTATCTCATCGATGCGAGGTCAAAGGTTTGAAACTCTAGACGCGAGGCCAAAGGATGTATAGCCGTGCTCTGATACCATTATGTCACGTCCCGATTTCGTAGAATCGATAGTCGTCCCCCGGGCGTGATGCCGTGCGAACCTAAGTTGCGATCGCACAATGCGTAGTCATAAGGTTATCCGAAACACAACATCAAGTTAGAGTACGCAGAGAAATTGATTGACACATTTGAAATAGAAGTAGACTTTTCATTGATAATAAAACTTTATTTACATTGACTCCATTACAATCATTGCCGCGCGGGCTACAACATGACTCGACTTACAAAACGAACGCTGATGAGATAGTCATTCCATACATTACATCCCTTTTTACAAGCAAAACAATTACACTTTCCACCTGCTATCGAGGAAAGTCGAGTCGTCATCTTTTCTTCTTTGTACTGATTGCGGAGTCTTCAAACGGATTTCGGAAACAAGCCTTCAACACGCGGACGAGGCTTCAAAAGGGTTCACGTCGCCTTGAGCTTTAAGTGGCACGTCCTTCGTGGTTCGGGGTACCTGCGTGGAGAGCGAGGATCACTACATTACACTTTGTACTAGTGCGTGGCTATTTAAGTTCCAAGCTCTCATTTGGTTGAAGAGTTTATATGACTTAATGTATGAATGTTTCTAACCATCCTAATGAATTTCAAACAAGCATAATGTAAAATACGTTGGAACTTACCTACGGCGGATCGCGCCGCGCCTTATGAGACTTATCATGTTCTTCCCTGCCAATTGTTATCATTTATATATCAAGTGCAATATTACGTGTGATTGGTCACTGGCATAACAAGCCATCCTGGACTCTATAACTTTTGTTAGCCGGGGCCCTTGCAGCGCAAGTAGTGTAACGTCCCAGTCCCAAAATACGTAGGACTAGGAACGTAGACATGCCAGCCGTATAATAAATATACGTAAGCTGTAAAATGCAGTAGAACCATAACTAATCTCATCCACACAAAAATAAATGAATAAGAGATATCATATAGTGATAATGAATTGTCTTGATACAATATGTTGGGCGGAGACAAATTCACTACCAACAAGCAAAGGACAAAATACATGGAAAATGAAATAAGTTTGGCGAGCGAAGCGAAGACGATCCAAGTACAATCATCCTCGAAGAATGTAATGCCTGTGGTTCGTATTACGTATTTCTGGAATACGTGTACGTATTTATTCTTGTATTGCATGATTTCCTTGCTTAATTTTCTCCCTGGGCTTGGTTTATTCTTGGTTTGGGTTGGCTTGGTTCGGTTTGGGATTGCTCTTGGTTCATCATGAACCAAGGGGTGAACCCCCTACCTACCACCACCACTACCATTTATTAACCCTTCTCCTTTCTCTCTCTTCATTTATCATCTTCTCCACCGTTACTCCTTTCACCTACCAGAGAGAGGGAGAGAGAGGTCTAGGCAAGTGCAACTTGCTTCATGGAGGAACTCTAATTTTATTGCTTCATTCTCTTCCTTACAGCATTTTAACTTACTTTAGAACTTGGCATTTTCACTTTCCATGGCTAGATTCTTCTAGATCTAAGTTTACTTTACTTTCGGATTTCTTGGGTTTTGATCTACTTAATCTTGTTATTTTCGAGTTTTGATGGTTCCAGGTTGTAGAGAATTTCGTTCTACCCCATTTTGACCTATGGAAGTTCGGATTTGGACTCCGGATGAAGGTTTCATGGAGCTTGGAAGCATGGATTATTGGCTTTCTTCTTCTCGGAAGCTTGGAGAAGAAGAACAGTGCTAGACTTGACCGCATGAATACTTCATGCGGCAAGTGATTCCGAGCCGCATGAGCCTTCATACGACAGTTCTGGCCGCATGGGCTTGACTTGGCCGCATGACAATTCATGCGGCAAGTGACTTTGCCGCATGGGACTCTCAGCCGCATAGGCTGGATCCCATTCCTGGCCGCATGGACTTCTCTCCTAATTGAGCCGCATATGCGCCCATCATTCCCTAGCCGCATGCACATTTGAGCCGCATGAGACCCTTTGCACTTCTAAGTTGCATGAACTTAGCCCCAGCCGCATGAGGCTGAGACCAATGCAGCCGCATGTTCCCGCTCTCCGCGAGCCGCATAATCCCTCTATGTTCGGCCGCATATGCGCCCACTGTTTCGGGCCGCATGAGGCCCATCTACCATGAGCCGCAGGGACCCTCAACCGATCACCCGCATATGCTAGGACCATTTGAGCCGCATAGACTGCTCCCCATTACTCTTAGCCGCAGGCTCCCTGTGCTCCCCAGCCGCATGAGATTCCCCCTTCCTGACCGCATAAGCTCCTGCAGCCGCATGCGCCGCGCGCCCGCGCTGCCTTGAGACCGACTCCTTCCCCAGCCGCATGAACCCGACTCCTTCCCCAGCCGCATGAGATCCATCCTGGCCGCATGTGCCTTAGCCGCATGGCTCTTCTATAGTCCTGTATATTGATATTTTATTAGATATTTAACGTCCATTTTATATCCTTACGCCTTTTGTCCTGAACTTGAAAATCATGAATTCATTTGATATGTTTGGAATTGATAATTGAGCATGATGTGATAGTGACCCATAGTGGTGCACTCCTGACATAATAACCTGACATGACCTGATAGTGGCCCGTCGTGGCGCACTCCTGACTAGTACACTTGATATGATAAACCTGACATGATAAGCTGTTGCGACGGCTACCTGACATGACATGACATGACCTGTATAATTAATCTGGACACCGTGGCCGATTGTGCTTGTACAAATAATCCAATCCTGTCTTGCATCATGTCTAGGAGGGGACCCCTGAGTACCACGGTCAGGAGTACCTACTGAATTGGACTAAGGCTAAATAACTAGATTAATACATTAGTCATAAAGAGATTTTCCAGCTACAGGCAATCCCGTTACCTCGGCACGCCTTGGGATCTGTAGCCTGCCGTCGAGTAGGGCATATTTCCAGCACACTGTCATGTGTTGCACCCTTCAAGCTACCTAAGGGTACATTCGTTTCCTGGACGATGTACCCACCTGAATTCAACTCTAATTCTTTTAACCCGGGTAACCTGGATGGTCTGCAGGGCTTGTGGCTGTGGAATAATCTTACTGCATCTTGCTAGTAACTAGGCCTGTGATAACCCTAGTTAGTTAAAGTATCAAGCCGTAATTCTTGCTTGGCCGTGAAATGTTTGGGTGGAGTCTAACCAGTCTAGTTTTGCCCTGATCCTGTTCCAGATTATTGAATGACCAGAATGCTTGTATTTATTTCACCGATAAATGGTGATAATTCCAAGTTCTGTTCAGACGAAGGGTTACAACCCCGGTCCTTGTTTGGTTTACGGGTTGTAACCTGGTTATCTGAATAGTTCCATGGTTATCTCGTCGTATATCATCCTGATGTATTTTCTTTATTTCCAGTTCTTACTTTTATTTATATCTTGTGCTGATTGCTGGTTTTAGTTCCTAAGTGAAGCTTCCTTTGTGGCACTTGCTCTTTCTGGGGTCTGATCCAGCTGGTTTTGTGTGGCCAGATTTCGGAGCAGCTCCAGAGGATCTACCGATCTTCCAGCCAGATGGTGGCCACTAGACGGAACCCTGGCAACGAGTGGGTTTATTTTTGATCTCCCACTTTATTGTAAAAATATTCTTTTGAGGCGTTTAGCCGACGAGCACCTGTTTAGCTCGATTGCACTTTACTTACTGTCTGCCTACGGGCTGTAACGTGATTGACAGATCCTAGGGTTGATCATGTATGACTAAACTCTTGCTAGTCCTAACATTTTGTAACGACTAGCTTCATGATCAGCTGAATATGTAATGTTTGGGACGCCTTACTATTGTATATTTAATGATCATACATCTTGTAACTTTTACTTGCTTGTGATTGAGACAATAGGCTTGTTCATGACCTTAAGAGACTGCTGGCTTGTAGATAAACCCTCATGTATCTAGACAGCCGTGACCGTATAGCGAGATGGATCCCATTTCATATACGTAGCTGGCTATGTCTGCCCCCGCTCTCCAGTATTCTGGTTCTGGGGCGTGACAAAGAAATAGCGATGATCACGGCTAGAGCTAGTACACCTGCGAAAGACAAGAGCACACACCTGGCGAGATAACCAGGTCCTCAGAGGGACGTAACAAGACACATAATATCATGCCAATAACTGAATAAATAAAGCTCAACAGAAAAGTATATACGACTACACAAATAAAGGTTCTTAACCATTCTATGTGAAAATGCATTTTGAAGACAACGTTCCACACAAGGGCTCTCGAGACTAGAAACACGGCGCGTTAGCGTTTCAACCAAGGCACTAGTGGCGTCTAGAGAAAAGTAAATGTACGGCCCATTTAGCACTCGAGTGAGAGCTAAGGGACATCTAGAGGAAAATAAATGCACGGCCACTAGCTCTTGGGTGAGTCACTAACGGCAGCTAGAGGAAAGTAAATGCACGGCACATTTGCGTTTCAACCGAGGCACTAGTGGCATCTAGAGAAAAGTAAATAAGTGCACGGCACACTAGCTCTTGGCTGAGTCACAAATGGCAGCTAGAGAAAAGTAAATGTGTGAAAGCCCCTGCGCCTAATAACTGCCTTCACCCTCCCCATGCACTACTCGTGCTGAATCCACACCACGATATTTTTAATAACCGCTAAGTCTTCTAGACACTATATTAGCAGTTATATCCTAACGCTCGTCCTATACGCACCGATGTACGGTCGGTACGCAAGTCCGAATCTATATGAGACACGTGACATCGTGGTACACAAGTGTCGAGTCAATGAATGCGGCACAAACAAAGGTGGTCCCTTAACTCTAGGCCAAGTGCATAAAGAAAACTAATGTATAATAATTTGCAACTACATATGGTTTTGAAAGAACAAGAAATAAAACATGCATGATATTGAGCAAAAAATTAAACAGTAAAGACAAGGTGTCTTGCCTGATGTTCGAGTGAGGTAAGATGATGTCCTGGCGACAAATCAACAACAGCGCACAAAGAGGAAGGTGCAGGAACAACTTCAGATGCTGAAAATAGTCTATTATCTAATTATAATTAATACTGCACCTATTACATTTATTTAATAAATTCTGAAGTTAGGATATGGTATAGGTTTTCGTATTAGCTTTCCGAAAAACTAAACGGATCGCATTTTCGTTTCCGGAATCTCCCGAAATCGCAAAAATACTGAAGCACGTTTATTTTTGGGACACTAGATACTCAAACAGTTTTGTAGAAATCTACAGAACGAATTTTGTCTATTAAAATATGTTTTTGGAAACCTTACCTCGATACGCTTCTTTTAAAAAAAAACTGGAGGCGAAACGGAGTTCGGAGCTAGGAGATATCGTCGTTCCAAGTTGCTCTTGCTGCTAAAAAGCGGGGCTGAATTCTAATGACGAATTTTAGAGTTTCTATTGGACTAAAAATAATTTCGAATGGCTGATAGAAGGGGGGTGTATTGGGTTTATATAGGTATTTATTTCAGATTTATCTCCTAAATTAGATAGAATTTGATTTAAATAAAAACGATCTAATTAATGCTAGATATGATTCCAATAGGATAAGAATTTCTAATGGATAAATCTTCCCATAAATTTAAATCAAATAAATTATTTAAAAAACAAATCAATTTGATTGCAATCCTTTAAATGATCACCATAATAACTTTAAGTATTATTCTATATTATCAAATAATTCAAATCATATGAATCCAAATCCAAATCAAACTCAACATAATAACTTTAAAATAATATCTAATATTTATCAAAATAATTTAAATCAAATAATAAATAAATCATTTAATCAAATAACATTTCAAATCTAGATTAGACAAATCGTAATGCTCCAATTAGTCGTCGTAAGTATTTTAAACAATATTTAAATTATCAACATAATTTAAAGTATAGTTGATAACCATCAAGATAATTTAAATAAATTCAAATATAATCAAATAACTGATTAACATATCAAAATAATACTCGATGTCATTAAATATTATAAAACTTACTTTTATAAGTCCAAATCGTTATTTAAAAATAAATAGACAAAAAAACCTTTTATCGCTCATTTTTTTAAAAAAACCAATTTTAGAAGACCAAAAATAATAAAAACATATTTTATATTTCAAATAAAAAATTCGAGAACTTTTTTTTTAGAAACATTATTTCAAACCATTAATTTAAAACTAGTTTTTGGTAACAAAAGTAATCACAAATATCTTTTACAAAATTTCTACGAAAATTACTTTTAAACACGAAATTAAAATATATAGATATAATTTAAAAAATAATAATTTTGGGAAGATGAGTTACAAATCTACCCACCTTTGAAAATTTTCGTACTCGAAATTTAAGGACTACTAGGATAGACGGATTTGGTTGATCGGTAAAAGGATAGTAAGAATTTGTGATAAGAGAAAATAGATGGAAGAGAAAAGAGAATTTCTTTAATGAGAATGTTAATCAATTTGGATGAAAAATAGAAGAAGTGAATGGATATGGCTTGATGTGCACGGACACGATGCACAAACACATTTGTAGGTAGAGAAAATTAATGGAATAGAGAATAATGAGCCTCTCCTTATATAGGAGGTGGAAGCTACTATTTAGATAAGGATTATGATAGTTGCAAATCCTTTTAGATAATTCTTCTATTTATTTTAAATCAAATTCAATAAATTTCAATCCAAATCTAAATCAATTTAAATCTAATTAAATTCCATCATTTAGTTTAAAATCAATCAAATTTCAAATATAGATATTAATTTAACTATTTAAATAAATCCATAAAATTAAATCAAGATTTAAATCGCCACAATAATTTCAAAATATATTTTCCAAAAATACTAATAATAATTTCGAAAATTACATTATTATTTAAAAATAAACTAATAAATAATTACGAAATATATATGTATGTCCAAATAATATTTACATAAATATACTTTTCTAATATACCATTTTATAGGAAAATTATTTATTATTATATCTGTATAAATGAAAGGCTTTTCATAATTAAAATCATAAACTTGAAAATTTAGGCACGATAGCTAAAAATAATTATTATCTATATTATTTCGAAACTATAAAAATAGAAAAAATATTTTTCAAAAATATGTACGCTCGCACATAGTCGTACTAGTCGAGCAATTACGAAAAACAAAATTTTGCGCGCGACGTACAATGCAACTACGCGATGTACAATATACAAAAATAAAAAAATCAGTATCAAATTTATAAAAAAATAGTAGAAATTTAGGGGTTTTACAAGTAGCGAGCCCCGCTGCAAGTTCCCGCTTAACCCGTGCTATCATCCAGCACAGCTATACACCGTGTTTCCTTTCTTAGCCGAAACGGTCCCATGGCCCCGGGTTGTCATTACGGGAAAACTCTACCTTGTCGATAAGTTGTCCATGATCGTGCGAAGACCATTTTTTTTTAGTTATTATGACATAGCCTACATTCTCTTTGAAAACTCAATCATTTTATCATGTCCGTGCCCTTGCATTCATTCTTTCATTCGCAACAACATTATCGATTTACCTAGGAAGGGGTCGAGAAGAGAAGGGTCAGCCACTCACCTTGAGTTTACTTGAGGCGAGAGAACTTGTTGGTCGCGCTAGACGTCGCCTACGCGATTACCTGAAATCGCACAAACAACCGATTAGAACACTGTATTATGCAAGAAGTTCGATAGGAAATGCAAGTTCGAAATGCAAGCCATGAAAACCATCGAAAACATTCACGAAAACGCATTCAGAAAACATAGTCAAAACCAACGCAAGCGGCGTGAAAAACAGAGTAACGGGAGGTCTCTCCCGACTCAGCCGCAGAGTCAATCCTTGAGGCGCAACCCGCTGAATATGGGACTTGGTTCCGAAGAAGCCATTCCATAATGGGGAATGGATCTTAATTCAACCGTTCCCGTTCGATCGACTCGATCGATCCCGACCTATCGGTCCAGACCGAATCGATAGCGACAATGTTCCTTTCTCGCGCACCCCGTGGACGGAGAACGGGGCACGATGTAGGGACGGGACACTACACTGGTTTCCAAGAGGGTTTGCTCAAGAACATGAGATTGGTGAGGTTAACACTATCAGGATGACGATGGTCGTGGCGGCTATTCATAAGCTGTTTTATTATCAGGTGGATGTCTAGACAGTATTTTTTTGATAAAGAAATGACAGAAGAGATTCATATGCAACAACCAGATAAATTTGTTATTTAGAGTCTTGAAGACAAGGTCTGCAAGTTGGTAAATTCTATGTACAGTTTGAAGTACACTCCCAATATGTGGCTCGAGAAGTTTGACCAGGATATTAGGTCAAAAGGCTACAGGGTCAGCGAGACTGTTAAGTGTGTTTACACGAAGTTCGCTAATGAGAGAGGAGTTATCGTTTGTCTCTATATGGACGACATAATGATGTGTCACTAGAACAAAGATGTTCCTCACGTCCAGATTTAGTTTGAAGGACATGGGAGATGCGAATGTCATCCTGGGAATTTAAATAATCCAAACGGAAGTTGAGCTTGTCCTATCACAAGCTCACTACGTGAAAAGTTGCTCACACGCTATGGATATCAGGATCTTCCAGGGATCGATACTCCTTACAGGTGTGATCAAAAGCTGAAGCCAGATCCTGGAAAAACGTCAGACAGTTGGTGTATTCGAACATCATTTGGAATTTGATGCAGGTTGTAAGTACCACTAGGCCTGACATAGCTTTTGCTGTAGGCATGACGAGTCGATTCATGAGCAAGCCAAGTACTGATCTTTGGAAAGCTGTACATAGATAATGGTGCTATATCTCTCTCAGGGACTCAGAAAGATGCACTACATCAGTTACCCTGCAGGGGTAGAAGGCTTCAGTGATACCAGTCGGTGCTCAGATGGAGAGAAAGAAGAGATTATATCTTCTACATAGATAATGCTGCTATATCGAGAAAGTCGAAGAAGGAGGCTGCTATATCGAGGAAGCCGAAAAAGCAGATCCATGGGTAGCGGTGCTATATCGAGGAAGTCGAAGAAGCAGACATTTCTCTCACTATGGAATCTGAGTTCTGTTAGCTGCAGCAGATGAAGCAGAATTTCTTCAGAAGCAAAGGAAGGATCTTTTTGTGGTTGGTACGCAAAATTTGGATGATGCCGATGTATTGCGACAACCGGACACAATCTTCCTGTGGGTGGTGCGTATATTCCGACAGTGCCGATTTATTGCGACAACCAGACGACTGCAACGGTGGTATCAAATGACCTCTTCAATGGCAAGAAGAGGGCTGTGCGATTAAGGCACAGGTCGGTGAATGATCTCATTAAGAGAGAAGTCATTCCCGTGGGAGATGTTCGGAGGTAGGAGAATCTGGCGGATCCGATCACCAAAGGTCTCAAGCGCCAGCTGGTCGAGGACTCAGCAAGACAAATGGGCTTGAAGATGTTCTGATATTGTGTCTCTGCAATCCTACCATAAATTTTTTATGCTATTAGTTCAAAAAAAATCTACTAGGCATCTAGTTTTTGGTTCAAGAGAGGACCATTGACTGGAAGAATATCAGGTGCAGTGGGCAATCCTTTGGTATACTGCGGGATCACGGACCTAGAACCACTGTTAGTAGGCAGTCCTTTGGATATTGCGGGGTCACGTACCCAAAACCACTGTTAGTGGGCAATCCCTTGGAATATGGCGGAGTTTCAGACCCAGAACTTACTGTAAGTAGGCAATCCTTTGGGACTTTGCGGGGTAATGAACCCAAAATCACTGTTGTCTACTGTTTGTTATTTGTAGAGAACAAAGTCCTGTGAGAGGATGGCTTGGAAGCCTTAATGAGTTCTCGGACATTTGGGATGTCCGACGTGCTTTACAGGAAGCACGGGTAGCACAACACTACAAAGGAGCGTAGTACTCCATGCTACAGTGGGGTGACACCACATGAGGTACCTAGTGAGGGTAAAGCCTCGACTTCAGGCCAAGTCATAGCGGCGTAGCACCGCACATAGGTAAAAGGACCTAATGCTGTAGAATGAAGAGTGGTAGGCAGCACTACAAAGAGGCTCGACCTCATGTTATAGTGATGTGGTACCACATGAGGCAGTGCCTCGGCTTTGCAAGCCATGTCACGGCGGCGTAACACCGCAAGAAAGTGAAAGGCTTCATGCTGGGTAGTTTGGCACTACAAAGAGGTTGGGTCTCATGCTACAATGGTATGACACCACATGAGGCATTGCCTCTACTTCGGACCATGTCATAGTAGCGTAGCACCGCAAGGAAGCGAAAGGATTCATGCCAAGACTCTTTAAAAGAACATACCTAGAGTGTATGGATAGAGATATAAGTCGTCTCTTGAGAAAAATTTTGTAGACATCCAATATACATACACCGAAACCAGGCTGGCACATGACCTTTAATGTGCAGTCAGAAACACAGTTGATGTCATTATGTGAGTGTGAAAAATTACAGTTATGGTGCAGAATTCAAGGCTTAGTCTATTATTGTATCATGTTGTTTAACCCATGCGGGAAGATTCAAGTTGTAGTGACATCTCTCCTAATGCATGATGGACAGTCACCGTGGGGAACGCTCAACCCATATATTGAGATATGTGAGAGATTGTTGGTGTTTTTGCCTTTAGACTAGGAAAGATAGTCCTACATCGGCTACACCAATTGGTGAGTATCTCAATATAATGCATTGCTTGTATTGAGGTGTGCACATAAGGTGTGGTGGAGCACAAGTGTGTGTCATGTGGGAGTATTTTCCTAGAAGAAAAAAATGATTAATTCCAACACGGATGAAAGTTGATTTTTGTCGTTGGGACTTGGACTCGGACATGGACTCCAGAATGTCTTGTGCATGCACGGACGTGTGTTCGGGGGGTAGGCGTGGACTGACAATCGACTTTTCTAATTGTGGGATGATCTAAAATATCAAACTCTATTTTAGAGTATTGGTATTTTAGTCCCACATCGGATAGGAGAAATGGTGAAGTCTCACTCCACTCTATAAATAGAGCCCCCTGGTCTCCTTCCTGAGATGCACAAAAAGAAGAGAGTTAAGGGAGTTCACGTCCAGGGAGCCCGTTCAAGTATCAAAAATTGACTAAACGAACGTTCTAGAAGTTCTTTGAGAACTTGCTGGTTCCTGGAAGCGGATCGTATAAAGGCGAATCTTGCTTTGAGCAACGGTGATCTGATCACCCAACAAAGCTGCCTTTCTCTTCTTTCCTTCTTTTCTCCTCTGATCTAATCAGAAACCACTTGTGGGCTTTCGTCGCTGCTGCTATGAAATTCATTTGTGCCTTCTTCGAAGTGTAACATTTGATTTCGCCTCTCTGAATCCTCTGGAATTTCAGTTGTGCACCTTCCTCGAAGTGTTGCTAAATCACTCTGTCGACTCATGTTCTTTCATCTAAGATCTGTTTCGGAGATAACAAAGAATGCATTAAGTCATCACAGTATACTAAAATAACACATCCTTACACTTCAATATTGGGTTTTTCATACAAAACACCCTTAAGTTTTTATCGTATCTATCAGATGCCTAAATCACTTGGTGAGCCCAGGTGTCATGCTGTTCTCTAGGTTGCACGGATAATTGTCTAAAGCATCGTATCCATGTCCTGTCCGTGTATGACACGTGTTGGACACAACCTTGTCACTCTTGTTGAATATGCCGTAACATGTCTGTGCTCTATAAAGAACAGAAATAATTGGGATATTATAAAGAAATATTTCATTTGAAGCTTCTAGAAGACTAGAACTACTTTTTTGTGAAACAGTCTTTTTTTTTTTATTTGTTCAAACTGGCCCAAGGCCAGGACTATCGATGATGGTCTGAACCAGGACAGCTCAACGTGGATTCCCCCACTAGAATCTTCGTCTTCAAGGCCAAATATTCTCCAAGGAGCACCACACATACAGGGCCGGTCCTGAGGTTTTGAAGGCCCAGGGCGGGAAATTTTTTTTTGTCTTTTTTCCATAAACTTCAATTGTTTTTCATGAATAAATTTTATTAATGACAATAGAACTCCAAAAAGGTACATGAAAATATTAAAAAGAAAGTTGATCTAGATTTTTTTTAACAATCCAATAAATTAAAAAAAAAATTAACACAATTTATTACAAATCTTCACAAATCAAAATCTAAATTGCACATTATAAATACCGAAAATTTGATTCTGCTAAAATCTAAAATTTTATTACTCCTAATCATCTATACCCTCTCAAAATTGACCAAGATTTAGAATTCAGAAATAGAATGCAATATTAACATTAAGGGCTCAATAATAAATCACTATATTTTGAATTAAGAAAAACTCCAGAGCTAATAAACTATATTTTGAATTCATAAAAAATTACAATTCCCATATTGAACAATAACAACATATAAATGGCATAATAGGATGCAAGATTAACATTAAGGGCCCAATTGCCAACATACAAAATTGACAAATCAAGAGCAACAATATTCCTTCCAAGTTCAAACTTAAATGTCTTCCAAGTTCAAACATTAAACTTTCCTCTTCACTTCAGAATCAGATTTGATGAACTCCTCGTACGAATTAAATTTAAGTTACAATCAATCAAGAATTCAAAGCAGTACCATTTCCAATTAGGCAATTACTTCTCAGAATAGACTATCAAATAAAGAGACCTAGGCATAAATAGAAATAGAAACTCTCCAAATATTTGAAGAGAGGCCAAGAGTGATGCAAAGAAGATGTCAGTTTATATGTGTTTTCTAAGTTCTAATCAAGTGGGCCCATTAGTATGAACTCAATCTCTCTAATATGAATCCGGAAGTATGTAGCTTCAAGAATTTCATCAGGGATAGGAATTAAGACTTCAGCTGTTCAGCATATGGTTCAGTGGTTCTACCACTAACTTCCACATTATATGCATTATATTGGATCTGGTGTCCAGAAATTTTGGAGCTCCCTCTCAATAATAGACCAAGGCCTAGGAATCCACAATGCAAAGTAAAAAAAAAAGAGGGAAAGAAGAAAAGAAGAAAAAATTAAAGCTATAAAGTTCAGATTCCATAGTAGACTGTAATAAAGATTGTTTAGTAATCTTGCACAGTACATCACCAAGTAATTGTGAATCGTGAAGCTCTTAGTTTAAAATTTAACCGGGTCATAATATAGGGAAGCAATAAAGTTCAGATAACAACAAGAAGATTCTTAAGCTGTGCTTTTGTTAGCACATACATATGGCCATGTCGGCAGACTATGACATTTCATCAAACATTTGAAGTTGCTGAATGAAGTAAAGAAAGAACGAACCTTGAGAGGCCTCCAGACTCCAGTGCTCCGTCCACCCCCAATGCCAACAATCGCCACACCACCACCAGCGCCTCCTTGCCCCCTTTTGATTTTCTTTGTCTTGAATAGGAAAATATAAGAAAAGAAGGTAGAAGATGAATCTCTCGATAACTAATGTCTTAATATAGAGAACATAAGAAGAATGGGAAGATGAATAAATTTTGCTTCTATCTAGAAATATTCTTTCAACGGCTAATGGTGGTCACCCCGTCGATTCTTCTTCTCCCGCCGCCCTCGTCCGCGTGTAATTTGTAAACTCTTGTCTATTCTTCTTCTCCTGCGGCTGTGTTGAAAAAAGAACCCACTGTTTGGCTTTAAACCTGAAGATGAATCGATTTTGGGCCTGGGCTGCAAAGTCTATGGCCAAACACAAACAAATGGTGCCCCCCTTTCCTTTGGGGCCCTGGGCTGTGGCCCAGGCTGCTCTGCGCCAGGGCCGGGCCTGCACACATATGAGGAAAATTAATGTCTTAATGTCACTATTCATGTGCGAATGCTTTATCCCACTTGATTCCTTGCCCAGTGGCAGATGACAATATTAGGGGCTATACGACAACATTGAAAGCCAAAGACAGGCTTGAATGCCAATGCCAGGCGCCTGTCAGCAGCCAGGCGTGACGACATACATAAAATGCCACATCCAATGCAAGGCCATGTACGTGGGGAGGGCAAGGTATGAAAACTCCCTCGTGTATGTAAGGTGACGACATACATAATCCATGGGAAAATTCCCAAACTAACCTCTAGATATCATGATAAAAAGAAAGGCAATTTATTACAAAGGTCTGCACTCATATCTGGGTCTCTGCTCCCATCCCTTTTTGATTTCTGGGTGTACTTTACTTGACAGTCAGAGGGGTTTCACTGGGAATCCAACCTCAGTTTGACCCTTTTGTGCTATGTTGCACAAATAAGACACGATAAGGGTACGTGATATGGGCAGTTTGAAATAAGTATAGTGTTATAACCCATGTTGCATGAATACGGAGATGGGTACGTACACAAATACGGATAAGGGCACCATTTTCCATGTCTGTGCCACATAGCTTTTGTGTAAGTTCTCTAGTGAACCCGACTGGGGTGGAGAAGTTGAACCGGATTAGACCATAACGAATTCTCATCATACAACATCAATTTGCAACCTAGTTACTATAAAAAAACATACGTTAATATAGATACTACTAAGATCTAATATAAAATTGTATATAGATATGCATTAATGTGTATATTTTATTGTATCCGTGCCCTTCTCATATACTTAATGTTTTTAACAAGTCGTCGTATTCCGAATCCGCTTCGTGTATGTTGTCTAATGCAACCTAGGTTGTTTGCTTTCATATATCCATGCAAATCTGTGTATTTTCATACACATCAGTTAAGGATATAGAGCTTTTTCGTATATGAGTTATGGAAGGTTCCTATATCAGGCACTTCTGGAGTCAGGACACCTGACAGCTGCGTGATGGTAGCATTGAGCAACAGAGTGCCTTTAGTTTGGCGAAACCTAAATGGGAGTCTTCTTGATGCAAGCCTACTACAGTATAACGTTCGTGAAAGAACAAAGGAAAGAACGAAAGTTTGTATGACTTGAAAATCCTCTTCTTACTTTTGCTTTCATCTTACTATTGAGTTGGGTCTCATAATGATGACATTGCAAAATTTGTGTTTTATATACTTCCACTAGGTATACTTCCACTAGGTGTACTCTTACGAAGGGATAAATATGTGAATCTTACAAGTTTACATTGTGAAGAGATCGATCCTCTAAAGTCACAGAGATGTTAAAAGTGCACCTGAGGTGCAAGGCGCAGGAGGCTCAAACCTCAGGGCCTCAATGTAATCCTAATTAAGTTATTTGCGTCGAGCTGAGTCTGAGTACTCGTCGAATCGGAAGTCTAGCTTGTTCCTGATCTCATTAGCTGAACTTCCTATGTTCAAGTTCGGTTCATCAAAGAAATCAAATGCTTTTCCTGTTCAAGTTTGGCTTCCATTACTCATATGAGCTTTTACATAGTGAAGAGACCGATCCTCTGAAGTCACAGAGACGTTAAAGTGCACCTGAGGTGCAAGGCGGAGGAGGCTCAAACCTCAGGGCCTCAATGTAATCCTAATTAAGTTATTAGCGTTGAGCTGAGTCTGAGTACTTGTCGAATCGGAAGTCTAGCTTGTTCCTGATCTCATTAGCTGAGCTTCCTATTTCAAGCTAGGTTCATCAAAGAAATCAAATGCTTTTCCTGTTCAAGTTTGGCTTCCAAATGAAACCCATATGAGCTTTTATCGAGCTAAGTCAAAAGCTTCAAAGTTTCAATACACTGAAGTGTTCCTCTTCTAGTATCTTTATTTATATGAGTTCTGAATTAGTAGGACGCTCCTCATGTCCCCCTCTCCCTCCCGCCTTGCTGCTAACAGTAAATTTCTCATTGTCTCATGGTTCCTCTTTGGATGATCATCATATGTACGCAAAATAAATTTCATCGATTTGACCCTTCAAAGCAGCCACATTAATGTTTGTTATATTCTGATGGTAATTTCATCGTTAAATGTCTAGAGATGTTGATTGAAGCATTTGTTTCTATTCACGAATTCAAGTTTATTTTTGCTGGCAAGTAAAGAAGGGCATTGTTGCAAAGAGCTCCAAAGTAATGAGAAATGAATAGCAGTGAAAACATGAGAAAGCAGATAACTATATTTACTGATACCCATGATAAATATTATGGCTTGATCATGGAGATTCGTTTACAATGTTGAGATGTCACCAACTATCTTGTCCATTTTATATTCTAGTACATGCATGATAATATTATTTGAAGTTTTCCCGCATCATATATTGCAGTACTATTGTTTTTTTTAAACTAATTGAAGTTTATGAAATTTATGTCATGATGTTTATAGTGGCAGTCATGATTTTCCTAATGTTGGCTACACTAACCAACATCTGTATTACATTTACTGAATGCCAGGATTTCCACTTTTTCCTGTATCTTGATCAGGACTGTAGTTTATTCAGTTGTTTTCATTTGAAATGCAAAGGGGCATCATCTCTCTTAAACAGTTGTACATTTCTAGCCTATATGGGAGCATATATTCATTGTGTTGTTGCTATCGGAACATAGCCGTATAAATTACACAGCAGGACATTAAAGTACTGCTATGGAAGAACTTACATAGTGCAGCTTTAACTTTGTGACAGATTGTTATTGCTTGTGATGGTGTACGGTCACCAGTAGCAAAGTGGATGGGATTTTCGGAGCCTAATTATGTAGGGCATTGTGCCTTTCGTGGCCTTGGGATCTACCCTGAGGGACACCCTTTCAAGCCAAAAGTAAACTATGTCTATGGAAGGGGCTTGCGAGCTGGCTTTGTTCCAGTTTCCACTACAAAAGTTTATTGGTTTATTTGCTTCAACAGCCAAACTCCTGGTATATTTCATGAAACTCCTTCTGTGTAGGTTGTTATACTTCAACTCTTTAATAATTTTCTTCATAGTAGGGATCTAGGATTTGTTAGACCAACTTAATCTAAGGAGTCTGCCTTGCACATTGGTGTTGCAAATAATAGCTGCATGTGTATTTCACATTCCTCTTATTAATTTTTTTTTCTTATGTGTCATAACACATGCTCCAGCCATATTCTAGTCATAGTTTGCAGTATCGACCGATACCAATATGGTTTGGCATTTTCCGGTTCGATACTGACCGCTATCGATAAAGACCAATACCGACGTTAGAGATCTCTTTTTCAGAAAATTGAACGAAAAATATCAATCAACTAGGCTGTAAAAAACATATTAAGGTTGTAAAATATGTAAATGAAAAAAACTTGTGTATCTCAGGTAAACCAATCAGCAAAGATGGATATTATTTCATTTAATCTCAAAACTACTAAAGAGACGACGTAGAAAATACCTAAAATTATGTCTAAATGTATAAAATATTTTTTGTAAATTATTAGTAAATTATTGATAATTATTTGATTTCTGATATTTCGATCCGATACTGCAGATACTGCCAATCTCGATACTCATAGGAAGTGTCGGATACCAATACTACTAAACTTTGATTCTAGTACAACCTCCCATTAACTACAAAACAAGATTGCAGTAGGACAAAAAACTAGTAACTTGAATATATTTTTTTTTGCAACAGGACCGAGGATTAGTGACCCTTCTATTCTGAAGAAGGAAGCTCTGGAGCTGGTCACAGGATGGCCTTCAGAACTCTTAGACGTCATGCAGAAGACGCCGGACGAGGTCATTGTGAAGACCCCGTTGGTGGACCGATGGCTCTGGCCAGGCCTTAGCCCACCACCATCGACAGGCAATGTGGTGGTCGTCGGAGACGCGTGGCACCCGATGACACCAAATCTCGGGCAGGGTGCCTGCTGCGCGCTGGAAGACTCCGTAGTTCTTGCCGGGAAGCTTGCTGGTGCTTTGAAGGGTGGCCGGAAGACAGTGGAGGAAGCGCTTGCAGAATACGGCCAGGAGAGGTGGGCTCGCATATTTCCCCTGACCGTCCGGGCTAACCTTGTGGGATCGCTGTTGCAGTGGGGGAATCCGGTTGTTTGTGGGATTAGAAACAACGTTATGATCCCTAAGCTTGTGAGGCTGGGACCATTCTTGGAGCACACCAACTTCGAGTGTGAGTTGGTGGAACCAGCGGCATCGACCTAGTAATTTACAAAGGTTGCCTCCTGATAGAATGCACATAGCCTATTAGTTTTGGCGAACGGTGAAGGAGTCTGGTTGGTAGCCTCATATAACCAAAGAAGAGAAACTGCAAACATTCAAAATGTGCAGGAAGTGCAACTGAAAGAAATATGTATAGATGAAATGTGATAGACTTAAATTTGTTGTAAGGATTTAGTTTTTTACTCTCTTTCCATCTTACAATATGGTCGAGGCTATAAACTGCATAGTTTTTCTTTTCCGGACTATATGAAATGCATACATGAATGGCGGGGCTAGTTTTACTTTTATCTGAAGTGAGGGGGTTTGAATGAGAATGGTGGTCATTGGATCAATTTGTTACGGTGGTCATTAAGATGGATATCGAGTTACTTAGTTTTAGGGTCTCTTATAATATTTAAATTTCGTGTTTAGGTTTTCATTTCGATCTCGTCCTAACATGTGACTTTACTGACCATCTAAAATAAAAAACCTAAACGTAAATTTTGAATATTATCCGAGATCCTATAACTAAACAAAAATGTGTAAAAAAAATATGTGAGATTTGTGACTTAGATTATTTAGTTTTGCATGGTAAGAGTTGTGACTTGGAGTATTTAATTTTGTCATGAGTAATTGAGAATGAGACTTGTAACGTTGTTGTTTGGTTCTGTCATGATCTCAACCGCCACACAATCCTCCGGACTCTTGAGTTGTAAGCATTCAACAATGTGACTGGGATGATAGACATTTGATGATACACGATGTACATAGAGTTGTTCGCATTGAAACTGTCGACGTGAGGGTTGTGTAGCTGCTGAGACCAAGATACAAGCAAACAACAATATCACAAGTCTCATTTTCGATTGGTCATGACAAACTAAATAACCTAAACATACGTCTCATTCTTGATTGGTTATGACAAAATTAAATAATATAAATCACATAACTTCCATAATGTAAAACTAAATAACCTAAGCAGATAACTTTTACATATTTTTGTTTAGTTTTAGGGTATCGTATAATATTCAAAATTTAAGTTTAGGTCTCCATTTTGGACGGCAAATAAACATAAATGCAAATTTTTTAATGTTATACGAGACGATCTGGAATTAAATACCCATGGATATTGTGTTTGGAAATATTATGAGTTAATGGAACTTACAAATATTTGAGAATGAAAGAAATGATACCGAACTCAACTTGGCTCCTCTGGTCAGTGAGGAGAGGTATAACCTTCTTGGCTAGGCGGACGGTCTCGGAATCGAATCGCAGAGGAGAGACGGATGTGTGTGCAAAAATTATGCAATGGACCCAAATGGCATGTAACGTAGTGTGCACGAATGTTCCTTGCGTTACGTCGGGCATCGCAAAAAATGAAAAGAAAAGAAAAAAAATGATTCATATTGCTGACCTAAAGTGAAGGACTATGTATATAGGCATAAAAATATTAAGCAAGCATAGCAAAAGCAGTTTAAAGCCGTTTAACTGCCTACCAAAGTCGCCAACAATCACAGGCTCGGCCAACAACCCCCACCCATCCTATATTAGGAACAAAGAAAATGAACAAGGACAAGAGGTTTAACAAACCACAATGGTCAAAAGCCTTAAATAGAAATGTTTTTGCTTAGTTTAATGTGTGTTTGGTTAGCTAATGCCCAACAAAACCTCGTCATAAATATGTTTCGGACATTCATCTCCATATCTCATGGCTAAGCTTCTTCTCTTCGTTTCTGCTGTCTGCGCCCTCGGTGTCGCCCTAACTTGCGAAGCCACTGTCTACACAGTCGGAGACAGTGCCGGTTGGGACATTAGCGCCGACCTCGTCTCGTGGGCCGAGAACAAGTCCTTCTATGTTGGAGATGCTCTACGTATGTTTCTCTAATCACCATATGATCACTTCATTTGACTTCATGATGTACGTTTCACAGAATTATGTCTCTCTTTAAATATCTCAAGCGACACGGTAAGTATTTGTGGACACAGATACGACACCTTCTGATGTCTCTAAGGATCTGTTTGGTAACAGTGTTTTCATCGATTTTGAAATATTTTTGAATCGGCCGTTTATGAAAACCTCTGCTTGCTAATATTTTTTTAGGCACTGATTTTGGTTGGCTGATCAAATGTCCTCAAAATTGATGTAATGTAATTTTGGATGGTTTTATAAACACCACAAATCAATAGGTTTTGAGGAATTTTATTATTTTATTCTATTTATAGTCCCACCAAAAATATATAATTATAACTATTAGTACTCTACACTATTTTTTCTTTCTTTCTCATATTCTCATGTGTTTCATTTCTACTTCTTCGGCTACTTTTTTCGGTAAGTTTTAAATCTCTCTCTCCTACTTTTATCCAGACGTTTCTATTATTTCATGTGTTTATATTATAATTTTGATCAAATATAAACTTTTACCTCTTGGTCGAGGAATGCACTAGGTGGCAATCCCTGGGTTCGGGACCGTTTTGTCTATATATGAATATATAGATAGTTTTATTCTTGTAAGAAAAACTTTTAGAACAACTAGTTAATGAATTATCAAACATGGATTGGACTAA
The DNA here is from genome assembly GCA_029216955.1 of Iris pallida. Taxonomy (NCBI): domain Eukaryota; kingdom Viridiplantae; phylum Streptophyta; class Magnoliopsida; order Asparagales; family Iridaceae; genus Iris; species Iris pallida. Next base: position 744,055 of record JANAVB010000599.1, on the reverse strand, counting down.
AAGCTGCTGCTACTTAAAACCATTCAAAATCGGACTCCTTATAATCGTTCATAATCTATATTCTAAAAACATCTCATAATCCGTTATCTCTACAATTGTCAAGCAGACCCTAACTGTTGTTTTGAGTGTTTGTAGACACGATACGATCCATATGTAACATATTCTAATATACTTGTGACAGTTTTCCAGTACTCAAGCTACCACACCCTCAACGAAGTCGACAAAGCCGGCTACGACAGCTGCACGTCCGCCAACGCTCTCCTGACGGGAACCAACGGGAACACCACCATCCTCCTCACGACCGTCGGCAACAAGTACTTCATATGCGGGATTCGGAGCCACTGTTTCGGAGGCATGAAGCTGCAGGTCAACGTGCAGGGAGGCAACGCGACATCAGCTGCCCCTTCGCCCTCGCCGCAGTCCGCGGAGGCGCAGCCGGATTCTCGGCCTTCAACGAAGAACGACGCCCCCCCGTCTGCGTCTTCTTCTAATGGTTTCCTCCTTGGCGCAAGGGCTTCATGGTTTGGGTACTCCTGGTTGTGCACCACTGGAACTCTTTTGTGGGTTCTTGCTAATATAAACCAATAATAAATAACAGATGTATGTATTGAAGAGTGATATATATACTCTTTTACAGCTTCAGATTTGTCATATTTATGTATTACAGATGCAATAGTAAGTACACAATTTCAATCCGAAATAAATTCGGTTGTAATAAGGGAATTTAGCAAAACCCACTTCAGTTTTGGCAGAATTTCTTTTTAGCCACTCTCAATCTTGAATTCCGCAAATGTCACCTCCTCCTTTTGAACATGTCCTTCAAGGAGAGGATGCTTCAGAATCATATGCAACGGCTTCCTGTGCTGCTTCGCTCGATAAGATGCAATTATCGCTGAGGATGTTACGAAAGAGGCCTTCGTGAATCCGATCAATTCAAGATGATTCATTACCTAAGTACTTGTTATAAGTTTTCCTAGTAATCATAAGAAATTGTTTCTATTTAGTATCACCAACAAAAAAAGAGAATTTAGCATTTGAAATTTTTTGCTTAGTGGTCCCCCAAGTGGTCATGGGTGACTTATGGTAAGCAATTTAATTTCAAGTGGGTGGAAATTAAATTACGATAGGTTGGAAGGCTAGGGAGAGTTGGCCTGTGGTGAAGGCACAATAGAGGAGTAGGTCGGCGGTGGTGCAGGCCAATGGATCAGGTGCGGACCTTCGGGCTAAGAGCAGGGGCTTATACGGACTGGGTTTGGACCTACGAGTCGAATTGTAGTCTTCAATCTGAGTAAATGAGTTTGTAAGCCTTTCGGAGCTGAGATAAGTGAGTTGTAAGTCCTTCGGGATTGAGTTGAGGGTCACTCGATGGTCAATAATGTTTATATATATATATATATATATATATATATATATATATATATATATATATAGAGAGAGAGAGAGAGAGAGAGAGAGAGAGAGAGAGGCATGATATATAAATAGAGGCATGTCTCTCAGAATCGGCATGCCTCTCAGGTCGCTGAGGAGGAGGCTTTCACTAGTCAGCCACTTACGTTCCCTAGGAGGAATGATTTGTGCATACAAGATGTTGGAAGAGGAAAGGATGACAACATATACGATACCGGGTCATTAGCGTTGCAGTCGTTGGTATACTCCAAAGCTCCTCCACCTAGATAGTCTACTACCAGTCCTCCTACTACTAACATCCTTAGTATGGAGCAGATATCCACTATGATGTATAATATTTAGAGGCGTATGAGAAATTTCGTAGAGGATGCATGCTCCTCATGCTCTCGGTGGTAACATTCCTGCTTATTCCGCTGCTCTGTCTGTTCTCCTCCTGCTCCTGCTCCTGCTCCTGCTACACTTGTCATTACGTATGTCATGCAGCATACGTTGACTATATTTATGATGGACTAATTTTTGAGGAGTTTTTATCCGAGAACTACACAAATTAGTCCAATTTTGTAGAACTTTTACTCAAGACCACAAAAAATTTACTAGGGTTTGCCCACCCCTCCTCCCCCAAATTCTCCTTATTCTAACTTACTCTCTATATTTTCAAAATCCTTTCCCTCGTTCCTTCACTTCAAAATCCTAAACTTCTCCCCAATCCTTGTTAATGTCCAAATATCATAGTGTTAGTAACATAAAATAGGTTTAGGATGAACTTACGGCGAATTTCTAAACTTTTGAAGCCATTTTAAGGTTTTGAACTTCGAATCTTCACCGACAGCCGCGACTGGGAATGCTCGGGATTGTATAAATTTTCTATAGTCCTGACAACATACCGGATTATAGTAATTAATTTCTACAGTCCCGACTAAAGGACTTATGAATATTATGATAAGTGGCACGCGACCTATCGGTACGACTATCGGGAATTTTGACAGTCCTACATATTGCTAAATGAACAATATATTTTCTTTAGGTCTGTGAAATTCAATTTTTTTGATAGTTCAGTATATTTGTAGGACTGACAAAACTTGTGACAGTTATTATATTTTTCGGGCAGCCCTAAGTAAATTTTTAGTGGCAAACTTGTAAATAGAAAAATGGACAACAGTAAGTAAGTTTTATAGTGCCTCTATAAATACTCTTTTTAAATAGGTTCTATGGGTTTTCAAGAACAATAACGTCACTTTGGTTTCGTGGAATCAAGATCTTGAAAAAGTAAAGTCATTTGGATGCCAAAGGAAAAAAAAACATAAAAGAAAAATGGTTCCAAAGAAAAGAAAATTAGAAAAGAAATTGGTTCCTCCCACCTACCCTAAAGATTCACTTTTTCTTCCATTTTTTTTTCCATGTATTATAACTATATTTCTGATAGTTATATACATCGAAAAGAAAAAAAAAAGGATAAGAAGTTCAATTTTTTATGTCCATTGATTTCTTTTTATTTCCCTTTCGTGAACCAAACGAGACCTAAGATTACCGTAGATACGATTGAGCGATAAAATTTTAAGAAATTACTATTGTTAAAAATAGTTACATGAACTATGGTTGAAAGTATATTTTAGAAATAAATACGATAACCTTCCATATGTTTCACGAGTATTGCAGTGACTAAACTTATTGCGAAAATAATTACACTGACCACCTCTCTCCTTCATAAATTTTATAAACAAAAAATTTCATCCAGGATGATAAATTTTACTCAATTTGTGCAGAACATTATATGTTAGAGGAATTTCCAAATAGGAGGATCTAACGCCAATGTCATCGGTGCCAGACATTAAAAAAATAAAAAAAAATCTTTGCACCAGTGACACTGGCATCATAACATAAAAAAATATAAAAAAATTTCTGGCGCCAGTGTCATTGGCGCATTAAACAAAATCCTAAAATTGGTGCCAGTGTTACTGGCGCCAGGTTTTTGTTTTTCCAACGTATTATTTCGGTTTTTACGTGTGGTTTTATATATTAATTAATTTGATATTATCTATATTATACTATGGTAATAACAATATATATAGATATTAATTTGTATGTAGATATCTGTACATTTATTATCTATATTAATTTGTTATTGTATATTTATTTATATATATCAATTTTTATATAACTATATATATATATATATATATATATATATATATATATATATATATATATAAGGGCTGGCTTCCTCGGGAGCTGCGCTGGGCGTAGTTGAGCTCTCGGGTTGGGCCGCGCCCCTTGTTGAGGCTTTCCCTTTGTCGGCCTCTGTGTGCTCGAGCGCGCATGGTGGCATAGTTGAGCTCTAGGGTTGGGCCGCGCCTCCTGTTGCAGCTTACCCTTTGTCGGCCTCTGTGGGCCCGACCGCGCATGAGGCCCCGTTGGGCACGAGCCATCCTTCCCTCCCTTCGGTTGCGCCGGGTGGTGGGGCAACCCCACCATTCCATTCCACTCCACCTTTAGCACCTCCCGTGGTGGTCCCATTGGACGCAACCCACCCCTATCGCTCCCCGCCGGGATAGGGCCTCCCCTTCACTTCCTCTCCTCCCCCCCCCTCCTCCTCCTCTTCCGCCGGTAGATGTAATGTTGCTCTCCGATGCGGCCGGTCTGCTGGGCGCTTACCCCCTTTCTGGCACTACCCATCCCCCGCCCCCACTCGACCCCCCTCGGATTCCTACGAGCTCACATCCGGGGACCTCCGGGGACCAGCCCCCCCTCTCTGGGGCTTGTCTTCCTCCCCCGAGCTCTGTGCCGTCTGGCGCTACTCCGCTCCCGGGCCTCCCTACACCTGGCCCATCTCATCGCCCGATCTCTTCCTTTGCCGATATCCTACGTCCTGACAGGGCTCCCAAACCGGGACTCCTGTTCCCGGACGTCCCTCTCCCCGATGTCCAGTACCCACAGGCACAACCCATGCCGACTGTGCCGTTCACCGACCAGGAACTCTCGTCTCTGGCCTCCTTATTTTCCTACTCCTTCGTCCTCAAATTCTCAGCAGGCTGTCCCAAGCTCGCCAGGGTGACAGAGGTTATAGCTAGTTGGCGGCTTACGGCGGAGTACATGGTAGCCCCCTAGACCCAAGGCATATTCTGCTACACCTATCCTCCGACCAAGATCACACACTACAAGAAAACATGGTTTTTGTGACATGTAAAGTTGTCACAGAAATTATGAAAGTCGTCACAACACATCTTCTGTGACGAGTACAGTGACGACTTATTTTCGTAGCCTATACCTCCGTAGCTAAAAGTATAGGTGACGACCAAAAGTCGTTGTCACAGAAGGTTCTCTACTGTGACAAGAATATGTTGTCAGTGATAGTAAACTTTCTTGTGACAACAAAATTCATCACTAAAAATATTATAAGTGGCGCACAATATTGTCACAAAATAGCTTTTTATTGTAACTAAAAATAAATAATTTTTTTTGACAAAAATAAAAATTATTTTCGTGACGACATTTGCTATCACAAAACAACTTTAGTAACATTTGCTATCACAAAAGTCGTTGTCACCGATGGACATGTCGTCGACGACGAAGTCACTACAACACAAAAGTGTTTTGACGACACTCGAAAAGTGTCGTTAATGACTTTTCATGGCACTTTTTTCGTGCTATCTAGAGAGCGTGTCATAGAAATATTTTTTCTTTCAACGACACTAGAAAAGTGTCATTTAATAACTTTATGATGACACTTTTTGAATGTCGTGTAATGCTTATTCACACCACTTTATTAGAGTCATCTTAACATCTTTCAATGACAGCTAATAAGTGTCGTTAAATTTATAACACTTTATAAGTGTCATCTACAAGCATTCAATGACAGTTAATTAAAGTCATGGATAAATTTTTATGACACTTTTTTATGTGTCATATAAAGATTTAGTCACAACACTTTACTTGTGTCATCTTAATATGTATCGTCAAAATTACGACACCTTATAAATGTCATCTAAAATCACTCAATGACATTTAATAAATGTCATAAATATTATTCATAGCACTTTTTATGTATCATGTAGACTAAGTTCAATGACAAAATTTAATACCTTCAAAACATCATCAATTTATATAACCAAAATCAACCGTGATCACGAATAATTAACCAAAAGTAACAATATTAAAAAACTTCAAACCATACAAAATGTTAATAAAAAGTTACAAGAATATAGTATTTAACTTGTTTGAGATTAATAAAGTCTATTACATAATACGTAAGAGTTCTACTAATACTACTTCTTAGCGTCCTCATTCAAATTACGATCATGCCTTGAGAACGACATTAAATGGCAGAAGTAGACTTTTGTCATAAGGAACCTGAAAAAGAAAGAAAGGTTCAACTTATTAGTCGTTCGATGAAATTGCAAGGAATTAGAAAGAATGTAAGCATCTTTCATAACACAATACAATACATATGAATTAGCCGATACCAAAAACTATGGTTTGGAGGCTTAACTCTAGCTACCCCCAACTTTATTCTCAAAACTCTTTTTCTCAAACTCACCTAAAAAGGTTAAGGGGATTTGTGAGCTAGCTCATACCTACCCTTTAATCTTCTATATGAGCTACTAAGCAAAATGTAGTTCAAATAACATAACACAGTACATAACATACATACATACTCTCTTTTCCTACGCAGATTGACATGATGGCTTGCAATCAATAGAGAACCACACAAGAAAGAAAAAGGAATCGGTAGTCTGATCAAATAGGACCAACAACATAAACCAAAGGGCATATCATACCTTCGTTTCGCTTCCAAGTAAAGGGACATATACTACTATTCGAACCCTTTTCTTCTAAATAAAAGGAATCGGTTGATATAAATTAGTTTTGTTAATGTTATAGTGACATGGCCTCTTATCAACATTCCTGTCATATCCTATGGGTTTGCAGGGATGCCTCCTGCGACCCCGACCAACATCGCTAGCTGGCTCATCACAGGAACCATCTTCTACTACTTCGTGCTTAGGTACATGAAAGGGTGGTGACAGAAGTACAATTATGTCCTTTTGGCAGCACTGGATGCTGGCATGGCATTATGGCGGTGCTGCTCTTTTTTACTCTCCAGAATGAGAATCGCAATCTGAGCTAGTGGAGAACGTACATCAATCAATGTCCATTGGCTTCTTGCCCAACTGAGCTGGGGATTGTGGTTAAAGGATGTCCAGTTTTCTAGTCCATCAATATCTATCTTGTACTCGAAACAAAACTTGTCAGGAACGGGACACAATGCAACTTAGAATCGAAAAAAGAGAGGATATGGTAGATCATGAAATGCAAATACTGATTTGAGATAGCAAGTTTTAGTGAGGGTGGAGGTGCTTTATGTTTGTCTAGTCTTGGGTTATTTGAAATATACTAGATAGAGAAGGCACTCGCGCTTTAGGAAGTAAACTACAGTTGCTCATAGATAGAGAAATTTGAGATAAGTATATATAACTAACTTGACAATAATAAAAGTTCTACTGTGTGTATCCATTTAGTCTTTTGCCCTGTTTAAGTTTACATAATTAGAAATTTTAGTTCGATCATCAATGATGAATGTAAGGTCAAAATGTTGTTCAAAACCAACAAAATGCAAGACGATACATTGTAAAAGAAAAACTACTGAATTTGGAATTACAAAATTGGCAGTATGCAGAAGAAAATTTTCTAACTCCATATGTGTTTTTCTAAATGTTATATATTTTCAGTACAGGTTCCAAGATCAGAATTACAAGTAATGAGCATTAGGCAAAAGAAAAAATATTGAATTGAGAACTAGAGCAAGAAATATATTATTCAGCAAAAACCTCGGCCACAGCCTTTTGGTTTGAATATCTTATATCAAGCATTTGTTTGTACCATTGACCTTTCTTCAACAATTGCATAGTCTGTTGCAACATATGACTGACTTCATGGCTTACATTCTTCATCCGGCAAACAGAAGAGAAAAACACTTTCCGTAATTCATGGCTTACATTCTTCATCCTGCAAATAGATGAAAAAAGCATAAAAGGGAAATGCAACAATTAAATAGAAGAAGAAAAACGTAAAAGGGAAATGTAAAAAAAGGTGAGAATTAATGTATAAAATTGGAAAAAGGTAAAATAAATAAATAAATAAAAGGTATAAAGCTGAGAGAGGATGTATTTAACTAAAAGTAATGGTTTAGAGCCTAGCAACTACAGTGTTATTAAAAAAAAGCTCGTGGAGAAGAAATAGTAGAAGCAAACAGCACAGCTTCTACTTGAGCTTAAAGTGCAAAGCCCAGTAAGTAACTGGCTCCACACGCACAAAACAAAAAAATCAATATGAAGACTATATATAGGAATTATAAGATTGTTTGATAGATGTACTATTAATGTGTAATCCGACATCTTTAATTAAAGATGTACCCAGATAAATGTAATAGAAAACGAAGTAGGAAGAAAATATTATTCTAGTCAAGTGATAAAAGGGGACCGTCTATGAGAAAGAGTTACTGACAAAAGAATATGCAGTTGTCTCGACAGGACTTTCCAGCCTAGCAGAGTAATCAAGATTTTCTTCTGAAGGACGGTAATTTGTTATCTGTCAAATGATGGTACATCATTTATATGGTAGAAAAACATTGACTAATGGAGGACAACTCACTACTAAGTGAAGCATTTGAAAAAAAATAGTTATTGGTCCATTTCGATGAATTTTAATGCCATAAAAAAGAAAATACAAAGAGAGATGCTTCCATTTGAGTTGCTTCAAAATTTTGGAAATATGGATTTACAGATGACCAACTATACTTTTAACAAAAAAAGGTTCACATCTTGATGAGGAAGTAATCAGATGATAAATGTGAAAAGAAACAGTAGTTCACAAATCTATACGAAGCACCCTCTGAGGGAAATATTAGTTCAGAAAATTAAAAAAACATATCTAACCAGAAATCCATAAACCATAAAATATGCAAAGATAGGCTTTCCTAACACAGTACATGATCACGTATGTATATACGAGCACAGAATGCCAATCACTCGTGAATGTCTGCTAGAATTCTTTGTAGGGTGGGCCTTAGTCCTGCAAGTGACTCACCACGCCTACTAAGCTGCTCCTCTAGAAATTCAACTTTCAGGATATTAACAAGTTCACAAAGAGCATCAAGGTTCGCTTAATGTATCAGTTTAGGGCACAATGTATCGTACAAAAATGTGCATCTGCAAAATTTTACAGCAGGCAAAGCAACAAACAACTTCATAAAAACAGTAAGGAAATTTAAATTATCGAGAAAAATATTTAGCTCTTGGGAACATAGACATTGGTTAACACTAAAATGTGGAACATGAGATAGGTCTGTGAGGTTTGAGAAACAACAACGTTATGAAACATGGAAAGCACCAAGGAATGGAATCCAGAGAATCATAGAGAACTACCTATCAGCCTATATGTATATATTACATGACTCAACTAAAAAAACTGATACTACCTATCATCTTATATGTATCGTATCGGATCAATGGATAAGTAACAAACGGGTAGTATATCACTATGTCATAAGATATGTACATTGTATTGTAGATAATAGCTTGATAACATCAAAAGTCTTGGTACAAAGCCTATTTAATAATTAAAATAGAAAGACTAGTTGATTATCCTATAAATATGAAAATACTATAGCATTTCTATTTAAAAACAAAGAAAAGAAGAAGAAAAGTTCAGGTTAATGAGTCTCGTGCATCGGGCTGTGCCTCAAAAGTAGTCATAAGGCACACCTCAAATGTAGGTGAAAGGCACATGAAGTGTGTCTCAGGTGAATGAGCCCTGTCAGAAAATGAGGTGCAAGTAGATATATATGCTTATTTATGAGAAAGGAAAGACCTACACTACTACACACATATACCCAAACAAAAACTGTTGCAAGCTTATAAGATGAAATCCTTAGATAGAAACCAAAAGTGTACATTACCGCCTAATAGTGAATAGAAGCATCCTCAGATATAAGCATGAGAATCAGGATAGGTAGAGCATTACATTCTACAATATGCAAGCTGGAATATAATGCAAGAACAAAACTTTGTTAGCGTTATTCACAAATTTCCAATAGTATTAAAAAAACTAACACGCAGACATCACTAACTTGGTTCTTATTCTCATCATTTCAAATGCCAGTGTCCGTAAGGCACTTCCAGCTGCTCTCTGTACCTTCAGATATGTATATTCCAGTAATTCAACAAGAGGTGGAATTCCACCTTCAATCTTGAATTCAGAAAGAGAGATTACATCACAAGCAAGAAATCATGACTAATATTTCTTCAGAAATGGGAGTATACCTGACATAGGTTTTGATACTGCTATTCTCATGAGCAAGATTGGTAATTGCATCAGTTGCTCTGTGGGCAACATTGTCAACAGCCCTATAGTTTGAACCTTTATTATGCCTTTTCAAGAGATTGACAAGAAGAGGCAAAGCACCAGCGTGGACTATGATTTGTTGGTGCTCAGGCTGTTGAAATGACAACCAATTCTATATTCAAAACTAGAGTCAAAAAGAACAATAACAAAATTGTACCATAAAACAAATAATGACTTTTCCCCCAAGAAGAATTAGTTTATAAACAACAGAAAATGATAAAGTATTTAGTTCATCAAAATGAATAACAAATAATAAATTATATACGTTCTCGATGGGCATGTACAAAGTAATTGGAGGCTAAGAGTTTCCTTATGTCAATCATGGTGTTGCTTGTTAACCAAGTACCCATAATATAAAATAGCTTGATAAATATCTTTGATATCCTAATATGACATGTTCTATTTTCAGCATTCACCTATGTGAATAATTTGCTTACTATTTGATGAAACTGAACTTAGATGCATACTGAATCCTACAAATACTGATAGAGGTTTCTTAACATAAGCACTCCGAGGAACATGGGACCCTATAAATATTTTCCTCGTACAAATGTACTGCAAGGAAAAAGGTTCAATACAAGTTATGCAACAGAGGCATGTTGCTAAACTAAGGTACTTACAAAAGTAAATGACCTTCCTTCTATATAAAATTTTTAATCTAACATGATAATGCATAAATCACTAAACGAAAGTTCCGAAAAAAATAATAGCAACTTACGTGCACCATTTCACTGCCAAAGTTTAAACCTCCAGGTGAAATGAGAGAACTTACAAGCAAATATCTGGCAATCACCTACAACAAATTTAGATTCATAATATGAGCATCCGAATAAGAAAAATAAGGTTAGGAACATATTCACAGAACCTTATAAATTTAGAATATGAAAATTATAAATGCCCATACTATATACAGACTAGTTGTCCAACACAAGCAAAGGTAAGGCCATTGTACCTGGATCACCATGTGGAAATTTCTCCATCCTAGATCCCATACTAGATCATTGAGGCAATCGATGCTTAAACAACCCGAGTCTCACTAATTATCAAAATTTGGGGAATAAAGTTTTGTCGAACTACCTTTATAATGCCACCAACATATTCAAAAAAAAAGTGACTCGTGAAGTGATCAACCAGTAACCTGAGGCTGACGTGGTTCTTGAATACGCGCTTGGGGAGTCTCAGTCACAGCCGGTTCTGCCCCTAGAACCGGAACGTTCTTGTTCCCGTGGTTCTCCCCTGCCGGACCTGATCCCCCGCCACTTCCTCCTTTTCTTTTGTCGGGCCCCTAATTGTCCCAGAGGTCGTTCAGACATCGCGGGCTCATGTTTGAGAAGTTTCACCAGCATTGGAAGGTACGACACGGATGGGATTAGGGTTTTGACGTATGGAAGGGTTAGGGTTAGGAGGAGTGCGATAATGGTGTAGGAGTTCGATAATGGTGGAGGAGTTGGAGTCTCATGGAGAGGAGGGAGAACCGCCGTACATGGTTAGGGGAATTGTACTGGAGAAGTAGGGAGAAGAAAAGAAAAGCTTTTGAGAGAAAATGTTTTTTTTAGAAGAAGAGACTTACCTTAGGGTTTTGGCGGGTTCCAGCGTGAGGGGCGTGAGGGGGGAGACTTCCAGCGGGAGGGGAAAAGGGTTGAGAGGAAGGAAAGAGGTGGAGAAAGAAAAAATTTATGGGTTTCCAGCTAGAGGGGGAGAACAAAGTTTTGAGAGGAAGAAAATAGCTGGAGAAAGAAATTTTTTGATGGGGTTTCCAGCGGGAGGGGTCACGGATTTGCAGAAAAAAAAATTAGGAAGCCAAATTCGGGGGCCAAAATTTTCAACAAAATTTGAATGTCAAACAATAGTTTCAATCTATCATATCTAAATCTATTATTTTTGTGAAATAGATTTTGATATTATAGTGATGTCAAAATAGTATCAAAATTAGGATATATTTTTTATTTAACTTTTTTAAAATTATTTAAAAATTTTGTTACAAGAAAAAAAAAAATTTTGTGACTAATACTTTTGTGTGACGTACAATTATTTGGTAACTAAAAGAAACTTTTAAGTGACAAGAATAAAATTTTAATCTTGTGGCTAATACTTTTATGTGGCAATAATAATTTTTGTAACTACAAAAAAAGTTTTTAGTGACAACTATTTTCCTTATCACACATAACTTGTCTCTAAAATCATAATTTTATTTCAGTGACCAAATTAAGTAACGACCAATAAAAACATGGTCACTAAATGTTTTAATTGTGTGACGGAAAATTACAGTTGTCACAGAATCAAATTATGAGTGACAACAAAAATTATTTGTCACAAAAATAACCCTTTCAGTGACAAGCTTTACACTTGTCACAGATTACTTGTCACGGAAACCCGAATTTCTTGTAGTGACAGGACGGTGTGGTCCAAAGGCACTGGGAGGGTAGACTCCCACCAGATGAAGATAATCAAGTGGTCACCGTACTTTAACACCAAGAAAGACTCAGCGACGGTTGCCGCCTGGGTCACCCTACCCAACCTCCCCCTCATTTGCTTCGTTTCGGCGGCTCTTAAGCGTATAGCCAACTCCTTCGGGACCTATGTGGCCACCGCCGCCGAAACCAGCAATCTGACAAAAGCTCACTACGTGAAGATATGCGTGGAACTCGACCTGACCTCAGACCCCCCGAACCATATACTCATTGAACTTGGCAACCAAACTCACACTCAGCAAATCATCTACGACAACTACATTACCTTCTGCACTCACTGCCATTTACGCGGTCACCTATCGAAGTACTGCCTCCGTCTTCACCCGGAGCTGAGGAAGAAACCAGAGAGATCAGAATCCATTCCCAAAAGGAACCAGCATCACAAATCTGCTCAATCACCCCTGCTTCCCCTTTCGAATTCCCACACCAGATTCAACTCTAACGAAGGCAAATCCAGAAGCAACTCAGCAGAAAAAGCAGTGATCCCCTACCACCCACCTAACCTCTCCCTGTCCAATCATTTCAGCGCCCTCGCGTCAGAAGCCATTGGCTCCCCCATGATTCGGGCAGTCATACAGACTTCGACCAGGCCCCCGGACCGGACCCTGAGGTCCTCAGCGACCCTCCTTCTGAGGAAATGGAAGAGTCCCTCCCAGTACCTCCGGTTACCGCCGAACAGCATACTCCGCTCGGCAACCCCACCATTGATGCTCTAGCTAGCCATCCTAGGGCCAGAGCAGGCCTTTAGAGGTCTTCAGGTCATAGCCGCTGGATTCCCTCTCCAAGCGGAAGGGGACCAGATTGGCATACCCGACGACACCCTCCTCATCCCCCCGGAGCAGTCCGACCTCGATTCAGCAGAAGAAACGGTCGCACCCACTAAATACCCCGACGAATCCTCCCTCGACACATTCCCTAAGAAGGCGGGGGAACCATCCACCACCAACAGGAAAGCAGACAAAAAAGGGTCCACCAAATCCCCGTCTATGACCAACCAACCCCTCCCAAAGCTCTATTAATGCTAAACATTCTCACCTGGAATGTCCGCGGTCTGGCGAACAAACCAACGATGAGGAGAATCACCAGCCTTAAGAAAACTCACAAGATCGACATCTTGATCATCATCGAACCCAAAATCTCATACAAGAGACTCAAATCCATTCAACTGCAGTTAGGCTTTCACTCGGCCATCGCCGGCAGACACGATATTTGGATTCTCTGTTCCAAAGCCGTCAAAATTGGTATCATCCATGATTCCAGTCAAGTCCTGTCTTGCTGGATGGAACATCCCTTAATCTCCAAACGCGCCATCCTTTCCGCAGTTCATGGCAGTTGTGACATTGTAGATCGTAGACATCTATGGAACGACCTCCTTGACACCAACCACCACAACCGCAACCTCCCATGGCTTTGCATCGGAGACTTCAATGCCATCACCTGCAGAGAAGAGAAGATAGGAGGTCGCCCTCCCCCCTCTCCGCCATGAAAGACTTCAACAACTTCATCTTCAACGCTCACCTCACCTCCCTCCCGTTCACCGGCAATGCATTCACCTGGTGCAACATGCAGGAAGGCGACCAGCGGCAATTCTCACACCTTGATAGGGCATTAACGAACGCCCACTGGCTTGATACGGGGACTAAATCTAAGCTTTCCCACCTTAACACCACCGAATTCGACCACGTCCCCCGCTGGTTGGTATCACCAGCACTTCCAACCAGTCCAAAAAGAGCTTCCGCTTTCTGGACTTCTGGAGCGAACACCTCCAATTCTTAGGAGTCGTCACGGAAGCATGGAACAGCACGAACTCCATAGATCCCCTTAATCGCGTGGCCATAAAACTCTAGGCCACGAGGAAAGCTCTGAAAGCTTGGAGCAAACGAGCTTATGGAGACATCTTCCAAGCCATTCGCGAGGCGGAAGACGACGTGACTCGTGCTGAAGCAAAATACATGGCCGACTGCTCGCCCGATACCAGGAAGGCGCTGAATCTCACCAAAGCCATCCTCAAATACATGCTGAAGATTAAAACCAATTTTTGGAAGCAGAAAGCGAGGATTAAATGGGACAGTGAGGGGGACAACAACTCTAGCTTCTTCCACGCCTGCGTCAACGGGCGGAGGCAAAAACTCACTCTCCATCAGATTGTCGTAGACAACAGCAACAACATCACTGACCAAAAAGGTATCCAACTGGAGGCCGCGAAGTTCTATTCCAGACTTTTTTCTAAGGAGACGCTTCTTAAAGATGACACCTTCCTGGACGGGGTTCCCCTCCTTATCAGCGACACAGACAATTTACGGCTTGAACAACCTCCCTCGGAGGAAGAAGTAAAAGAAGCAGTATGGGCCCTCAACGAGCATAGCGCCCCAGGGCCAGACGAATTTTCGGTGGTTTTCTTCCGCACTTGCTGGGATATCATCAAGACCGACATCCACAACGCGGCCTCCGCCTTCCTCCAGGGAGCTACCTACCCCAGAGCCATCTCGAGCACCAACCTCATCCTCGTACCAAAGAAAGACAACCCCGAGACATTCTGAGACTTCCATCCAATCAGTCTCTGTACCTTTACCAACAAGATTATATCCAAGATCATCGCCTTCCGCATGGCAGGTCTTCTCCCTAAGATCATCTCGGAGGAGCAGGGTGGCTTTGTCCGGGGGAGAAATATCCAAGACAATATTATGCTGGCTCAAGAGTTAGTCACCTGCATGAAATTTTCAGCAAGAGAGGGCAACATTGCTATCAAATTAGACATGGAGAAAGCCTATGACAGACTGGATTGGCAATTTATGATTTGGGTCTTCAGAGCCTTCGGCTTCTGCGAAACCTGGACCAACGTTGTGTAGAGATCGATTAGCAACTCGTGGTTCTCCACGGTTATTAACGGCCAAACGAACGGGTTCTTTAAATCCACTCGCAGGGTCAGGCAAGGGGATCCGCTATCCTCCACCATCTTCATCATTACGGCGGATGCGTTGAGCAGAAACCTTAATAAGATGGCGACCACCCCCAACTTCCAGCACTACCATACGGCTAGCGACTACCCGATCATCACCCACCTGGCTTTCGTTGACGATATCCTTATATTCTCATCTGGAGACGCTGGATCGGTGGAAGTCGTCCACAATACGCTCCAAAGCTATGAAAGGTGCTCTAGGCAGAAGATCAACCCAGACAAGAGTGTTATCTACACCCACCATAATATCAAGAAAGGGCAAGCGACTAGCATATCAACCACTACATCATTCCCCATTAAACACCCTCCATTTCCCTACCTCGGGTGTCCCCTGGTGTACGGGAAATCTAATGCTGGGATCTTCGAGAACCTCACTAATCGCATCAGGAAGAAGCTCGAGGGCTGGCACAATGCCACCCTATCCCCAGGAGGCAAGATTATTCTCATCAACTACGTCCTCACCTCCATTCCCATCTATACCCTGGCAGCATGCTCCCTCTCAAGAAAGTCCTATCCTACATCGAGAGCATCTTCAGTAATTTTTCTTAGGGACACAGCGGCGGCCACGAAAAGCACCATTGGGCCAGTTGGGACACCATGGCTCGGCCTACAGGAGAGGGGGGTCTGGGTTTCATAGCTAATATATAGAGATACAACTCCTTTGGCCTAGCCGATGTGGGACTAAAATTCTAAAACAAAAGGCCAAATTCCAACAATATACAAGGATCTAGTTCAAGTGGTAGAGTAAGACATATCCCCCCAAGAGATTGCTTGTTCGAGCGACGGAAGAAGCATATTAATTTTCTAGTGTAGTATTAATGTGAGTTGCAGTACAGGTACAAGTGCGATGCAAGTGCGGGTCTTTGGACAGGGATGTGACCTTCGGACCAGGAGAGTTTAAGAGACACTCTAGATTTTGAGCATGTCGATAATTTACATAATTTTTAATAATTTTAGAGTATGTGTTAACAATTAGATTGACATGACATTTGGACCACACTTTGGACTAGGCCCAATTAGACAAAATTAGTCATTACATTTATTATATAGAGACTTGTCTATTTACAAAAATAGGATTAGAAACTTTTATGCATTAATTAGCCTTCCTGACAAGCTTAGAGGGGTATATTAGACTTTTTGCATTGGCATGGAATAGCCCAGTGTGGCCGGCCCTTATAGGAAGGAGAGCCATCTCTCTCTTCATCTTATTTTGTGCCATTTTATTTTAATTTGGTGTTCTTCCCAAATTGACCCATCCCTCATCAGTTTTTCTCAATTCCACTCCAATTATTTTCATTTCATCACTTGGAGGAGACTAGGTGCTTGGTGGCTAGAAGCACTAGAAGATGAGGCTAATTGCTAGGAGTTCATGTCCGGATCGTATCCATTGGACTTTGCATTGGGAATCCATCTCCCAATAAGTATGTATCTTAATTTTCTCTCTAATTAGAATTTAATTGTGCAATTTGACCCTTAGGAATTCACCCATGGACCATGACTACCCATAGGAGGAAGAATTAGGCTCTAATAACCCTTTATGTGGAAGTTATGTTGAAATTTGTGCCAATTTTGGAAAAATTCTGAGATTGGTGCACCAAGTGGCACTACTTAGCCACTTAACCCCTGAGAGAAGTGATTTGTGGATACATGATGTTGGGAAAGGAAATGATTACTACGTTATAGTACCTCATCGTTGGCATCATAGTGATTTGTAGATATATGATGTTGGGAAAGAAAAAGATGACAACGTATACGGTACCTGATCGTTGGTATTACAGTCGTAGGTATACTCCGAAGCTTCTCCACCTACATAGTACGCTATCCGTCCTCCTCCTACTAACGTCCTTAATATGGAGCAAATGTTCACTATACTATATAATATTCAGAGGCAGATGAGAAATTTCAAATATGATGCATGCTCCTCATGCTCTTGATGGTAAAACTCCTTCTGCTTATCTTGCTACTCCGTCTATTCCTCCTACTGCTACTCATATTGTTTCTCATCGTGCAACTCATGCTTCTGCTCCTGCTACTCTTGTCATTGCTGATGTCATGCAGCAGATGTTGATTACATTGTGATGGAGTTCTTGTGCAGCTAACAGTACCAGCCACTACCACCTACAAGGTAATTTTGTGTGACATATTTTTGTGTACTTATTGACATTGTACTTTGTTGTATTAATATTGTACTTTCCAGATATTATTATTATTATGGACAAATTACTTTCTTCATGTTTTCTTGTGTTATTTGCTATGCTTTTTGTGCTATTTTGATTGTATTGTAAATATTTTTCCTTGTTTGTTGTGTTATCATCTATAACAGGTTATGTATAATATGTTTATTTAAAAATAAAATTATTTTTACTAAAGTAGCGACAGACTAGCAACGCTAAAAATTATTATTAGCGTCTGAGTAGCGGCGTAATACCGACAGTCGACGACAAAATCTATCCATCGTTGTTAGGATAAATTTGTGTATATGATACATAAATTTATTATAATGTCGTCATTTTTGTCACTAACTTCGTCGTTGACCAAGTGACATATATATATATATATATATATATATATATATATATATATATATATATATATATATATATATATATATATATATATATATATATATATATATATATATTGTCGCTAGTCTGTCTTTGGCCTTTTGTCACTATATTTGTCGTTGGTCCGTTGAAACCACAACATCTAATTAGCAATGGATTTCGATCAACAATATTCAGCCTTTCGACGAATTAAAAAGTTTTGCATCGCTATTTGTATTTAGTAAAAGAATTCTTCAATATAGCGATGAAAATTTCACTTGTTATATGCTAAATCTCCCTTGAGGTCATTAAGTATTACCGCAAGACCCCTTCATAGACTTTTTTTTACATTGAACTTGCTATCCTATAACAATAAAATAATGGTACCTTTACGGACATGAAAAATAGAAAAAAAAATTATTGTTAACGACGTATGTGTAGCAAGTTGCGAATGTGGCAACATTTAGAGTATTTAGATATTAATTGTAATAAATTAGAGAACAACTTCTAATTTTAATGAGTTTAGGATAAAAATATGCAAAAGGGGACAAGTTTAGGATATTTAGTTGCAAATTTGTCAATTAAATTTCCTAAAGTTCGCAGTGAAAGATCTTTACCATCATTATCCTACCTAAAATACACATACATAAAAAAAGAGGGATGTCATTATCCTCGCCACCACCGCCCCTGTAACACCCATATTCTGAATACGTATTTTGTCAAGCTTGCATGTATCTCAGACCTGTATTTATTTTCTCGAATTTTGGCATATACTTGTAATTGGCTTGACTTGCAGATTTTGGTTCTCGTAATTGGGTTTTACCTGGCTTGGTTTATTTTGTGGAGGAGAATTGGTTTGATTTGGTTTGGTTTAACATGCATTGGAACACCTTAGCCTATGCTCCACCCTCAACACAACATAACCACCCTCATTAAAACCCTACCAACCTTTTCTCTCTCCTCATAACTCTTTCATTTATTTTCTCCATCTCCTTCTTCTTCCTTCCTCTACACAACTCACTCCACCCATAGGCAAGTGCACCTTGCCACCACATGAGAACCACATTTTATTTGTTCATTAGCTAGATTAGGCCATGGTGATCAACATTAGTGCTTGACATTTTGTGATTTGGAGTCTCCATTGTTCTAGATCTAGGTTTTAACTATTTTTGGATTTACATGGTTTTGATCTATTTTGGTTGGATTTTTGTGGGTTTTGATGCTTCCATGTGGAAGAGAATTCAATTTTACTCAAGTTAGACCTTTAAAAATCTAGATTTGGCTTTGATTTGACAAAGATATGAAAATTTGAATTCTTGGTGTTCTTCTCGGCCTGGAGTAGCAGACTGCAGCCTGCGCTCTTTAGCGCAGTGCTGGACTGCGCATCCTCCTCTCGTCCTGCGCTCTTTAGCGCAGTGCCGACCGCGCTGCTTGCCCCTTGGCGAACTGCGCTCAGCCCCATGCGCCATCCACCCCTGCGCAGTTCACCCCTGCGCAGTTGGCTCCCTGCGCAATCTAACCCTGCGCACTTGACCCCTGCGCAGTTCAACCCTGCGCCATCTATTTCCTGTGCCATCTATCTCCTGCGCCAACCATTCCTGCGCCATCCACCCCTGCGTAATCTGACCCCTGCGCCAACCAACTCAGCGCAAGCCGACTTCTGCGCAGCTCACTCCTGCGCAATTGGCCCCCTGGCGCACTTGACTCCTGCGCAACCCGACCCCAGGGACCCTTGCGCAATCTGTTCAATCATGGAGAATTGGTTTTATTTTTCCTTAAGCTTGGCTCTTCTATAGCCCTGTATATTGATATTTTATTAGATATTTTACGCCCATTTTATATCCTTACGCCTTTTGTCATAAACTTGATTTTACTTAATATGTTTGGAATGACTATTGTACATGGCATGGTATGACAAGAAACTAGCATAACACGATAGTGACCCGTAGTGGTGCACTCCTGACATGACCAACCTGACATGATAGTGGCCTGTCGTGGCGCACTCCTGACAAGTACCCTGACATGATTTATCTTGATGCTGTTGCGACGGCTAACTTGACTCGTATAATCAACTTGACATCGTGGGTGTTCCTGCTTGCTTGCTTGTGCAATCCACTTGTCTTGTCTTGCATCATGTCTAGGACGTGACTCCCTGGTTCCCACGGTCAGGGATTCATACTGAATATGGATTAGGCTAATGACTAGATCAAACTATAGTTCATGGAGAATTTTCAGTCACAGGCAATCTCGTTATCTGGGCGCTCTTAATTGGACTTGTAGCTTGCCGACGAGTAGAGCACATTTCCAGCGCACTGTTATGTATTGCACCCTCTAAGTCACCTAAGGGTATATCGTCTCCGGGGCGATGTACCCAACCATACTCTCAACCCGCAGAAGGATAACTGGATGGTCTGCAGGGCTTGGGACTGGGAAATTCTTACTTGCATCTTGTTAGTAATTAAGGCTTGTGATAACTCTAGTTAGTTAAGTAGTAAGCCGTAGTAATTGCTTGGCCGCATTATGAATAGATGGAGTCCAGCCTTGTCTAAGTCTTGTCTAGCCCCTGTACCTGGAACTCTTGTACATGCTTGTTTTACTTATCTCTAACAATAAATGGGTAGAGACAGAGTGCTGTTCAGGCGAATGGTTACAACCTCGGTCCTTGTCTGGTTTAAGGGTTGTAACCTGGCTTCCGGAATGGTCCCACGTCACTAGTCGTTTATTGTCCTGTTGTACTCTTTATTTACTTATACCTTCTTCCATTTCTTTTCTTATGTTCTGATATGCTGGCTTTTGTTCTTATTTCGTGGCCTCCTTTATGGCACTTGCTCTTTCTGGGGTTTGACCCAGCTGGTTTTGTGTGGCCAGATTTTAGAGCAGCTCCCGAGGATCTTTCGAACCTCCAGCCCGATGGTGGCGACTAGAAGGAACCCGGGCTACGAGTGGGTTTTCTATTTTGTTTTGCTCACTCTATTGTAAAGTTATTCTTTGAGGCGTTTAGCCGACGAGCACCTGTTAGCTCGATGCACTTTACTTACTGTCTGCCTACGGGCTGTAAACATGATTGACAAATCCTAGGGTTGATCATGTATGACTTAACTCTTGCTAGTCCTAGCATTTTGTACGACTAGCTTCATGATCAGCTGATATATAATATTTGGGACGCCTTTTATTGTATATTTGGTGGTCAAACATCTTGTGATCATATTACTTGCTTGAGATTGAGACAATAGGCTTGACCATAAGAGACGGTTGGCTTGTAGTAAACCCTCATATCTAGACAGCCATGACCGTATAGTTGAGATGTATTCTATTTCAATATACGTAGCTAGCTATGTACGCCCCCGCTCTCCAGTATTCTGGTTCTGGGGCGTGACAGCCCCCCCCCAACCCACCCACCCCACCCACACACACACATCCCAACACCCCCAAAGCAAAAAATAAATAAATAATAGATGACATTGTGTAGTTCCTATTTTACTTGTAAAGCTGGAACAACCTTAGGACTGTTTTGTTGTTTGAACCTATAGAATTTGAAAAAGTCAAATAACCCAAAAAAAATATGACATATCTTTTTTTTGAGGCGTCCTTTCTCCAAGTTGGGCCGTGGCTCAAAGCTACCCAGCCGCCCAAAAATTATTAAAATTGTTAATTATGTCCTAGTCCACTACAAAGATCATAACCTACTTATTTTTTTTATAAAATTGTTAGCATATATGGATCATATCCGATGTATCACACTAATATATAGAAAAGATAATTGAAACCTAATTTATAACTTGCATACTTATCATTCAACTTTTGCATCACTATCAGAACTGAATTTAATAGGGTACCTTTCCTGGATTAATTTTTTTTAATCCCTAACTTCAACCAGTTTTAAAAATCATGTTATTTTGAGGATAAGATCCTATCTATACCTAGACATACGGTTTAATCCATTATTTCGATTTTGGATTTTAAGAATTTTGGTTTATTCGTTGTGTGACTATTTTGACTCGGTTCAAATCCACCCCTAAAATAACAAATGTACTTGCGGCTTGAAAACAACTCAAATGTGCCGTCGTTCAAGCTGTATGTATATCCTCCATTAAAAAAAATTCAAAAAGAAAAAGAAAAAGGAAAAATCTAACTAGGTATTGCCTTAAACAAATTCTAAATCCTTCTAACTACCTTAACATATAACAAATTCTTGAATATATTCAGTATTCAAATTATATTTGAACTACTTAAACTAAACACATATCAAAATTCTAAGTACATGTTTATAATAAATTCTAATTAAAATATATTCAAATTATATTTAAAATATTTTAATGTAATTTAAAATTTTATCTTTTTTTTAGTAATATCATAATTTTTTTTACTTGTAGCATACGTCACACACACACACACGCGCACACACACACACACACACACACACACATGAGTTACCAGTACAAAAATAATAATTTATATAAAAAAATACTTTATGTATGTTAGCCCAATGATTACATCGTGTTTTTTAATATAGCTAATCAGTTAAGTTTAACATAATGATGTTACTAATATTCATATACTCACTATCATGTTGCTACTTAAACTTAGCATTGACCTAATTGTCTCATATCATATTGTCATGCTTGTATCGTACTGCAATATATTTTGCTCGTCTAACATGTATTTGTAGACATGCAGTAAGCATGATCAAACATGATCGAACCAGGACATAGGCAATGAAAAATTAATGATGGACCAAAGATGGCGTCATACAAAAAGATTTCTCTGAACCGCCTAGCGACCTATCCGGGGCCTCGCATCGGAGGTTCTGCTGCCCGGTCAGCGGACAGGGGTCGAAGGGGCAGCACCCCCGTCGAGGGTTCGGGGGGGGGAAGTGTCATACTCTTATTATTATTATTATTATTATTATTATTATTATTATTATTATTATTATTATTATTATTATTATTACTATTATTATTATTATTATTATTATTATTATTATTATTCCTAAAAAAAGGGATTTTCCATGGCATGACACATGTCATGCCATGTGTCTTAAAAGAATGGAGAAGGGGAATATGTGTCCCCATGCATTAAAGGGGGGGGACACCTCACCCACTCTTCTCCATTTAAATTCACACACACACACACATACAACCACACATTCATACACACACAAACACTCACCACCACCCCACCACCCCTCTCCCAAGTGCTCCTGCCGCCGCCGTACGCTGCCCGCCGCCGCCGTCCGTCGCCCGCCGCCGCCGGACCACCACCTCTCCAGCCACTCCCCCTTCACTCCATCTTCATCTTCCTCCTCTTCCTCCTTCACTTCCACTCTCAAGAACCCTAGGTAAAATTTTTTTATTTTCTTCCCCAATCTCTTTTCCTTCTAACTTTAAACCTAGGGTTACTAACAAGAATTTGTTATTGTTATTGGGTTTAAATTAGGAAATTAGTGAAGAAGCTATGTTAATCTCCAACCCAAGGCAAGTCCTCCATCTCTCTTTCCCTCAAAATTTTTGTTTTGTTGTCTTCATGAATTAAAATGAATGATTATTAATTCTGAAATTTTTGTAGGTTTATGATAAAATTGCAAAATCCATATATAAATAGGAGTAGTTGGAATATGTTTGTAAAGATATACAAATGATATTTTGTGAGAAGAGATTAGGACACAACACTTGGACACAACACAATTGAACCTATCAACTCAATTATGCAATTGTATGTGAATTATATAACTAGGATTTCTATATATTGGACATGTAAGTTGAATGCAATATGTAGGACACGGAAGGAAATGGACACTTGACGTTAATTTAAGCAATATCATGTGGACTCAACCCAAGCATTTCATATATATATATATATATATATATATATATATATATATATATATATATATATATATATATATATATATATATATATATATATATATATATATATTGTGGACACATCACAATTTAGTTGATTATACTTGGACACAATATTGGGATACGGTTGGAACATGAATGATAGTTGTATGTATGGACACAACGAAGGGACACTTGACTCTATTTATATATATATAATGAGATGAATTTATGTCACAGGTAGAGGGGTAATTAAAATTGGAATTTAAGTGAACATGATATTCATTATGTCCAAATTATTAAAATTATCAAAATAACTTACTTTGATATGGTTGATAGTTAAATTAAGTATTTTGCAAGTTCCCATATACCACGGTAACTTTACATCTATGAATTTCTAACTCCCTTGCATATAAATGCAATGTTACAAGGAGTCTAACATGGTTTTCTCAAGTCATGTCATATGGAAGTAGGTTTAATATCTTTGTTCTACTAATAATTTCATTTTGATACTTGGGATAGTGATTTCCAAGCCGCAAGGATCAAGGAAACTTGCTTGCTTAATTTAAATGCATGATTGCTTGCTTGCTTGTATGGTAAGAAGGAATATTATTAAGCATTTTTATTTTTTTATACTTGTGTGGGTTTTTCGGTGTTGAGAGTTGCTCCACCGAAGGGGTCGGCGAACCCGATATATACTTGCGTGGTTCCGGTGTTGAGAGTTGCTCCACCGAAGGGGTCGGCGAACCCGAAATTTATTTTATCATACATTGTCTCTTGCAAAATTTTCGAAGTCTCAAAAAACAAAGGAGACTGCCGAAATTTTTGGAAATTTCAAGAGATAGTCAATTTCCGACTTTCTGAAAAATCGGGATATTCTCTAATACCTAAAGTCATTTAGGAAAAATTCTTAGAAAACAACTAGGAAGCATTGGGCGGAGGAGAACAACCTGGATATTCCTAAATAGTCCCATAGCATAATAAAATTAAAAAGCTGATCAGTAAATT
This sequence comes from Iris pallida, assembly GCA_029216955.1. NCBI lineage: Eukaryota > Viridiplantae > Streptophyta > Magnoliopsida > Asparagales > Iridaceae > Iris > Iris pallida. The sequence goes on along the minus strand of JANAVB010000599.1, from coordinate 719,424 downwards.
TCTACTCATTCGTAAGGCCATGCGAATGGAGTTTGTGAGGCTTAGCTCACGTATTTTCGTTTGCTCAAGGGAGGTAAACTAAGCCCAAGGGAGGCTCTTGTTTTCGTTTGCTCAAGGGAGGCAAACTAAGCCGAAGGGAGGCTCCATATTATTACATCTATTACGACAGTAATATCGAATAGATGATTGTTAAGCCCAAGGAAGGCTCCAGGCCGGATATTAAGCATCGTGCCGCCGAATTCACAGCCTGATCCCAGGTTAACGGGATTGTTGATGGGAAATCATTTAGAAGAATATTCAGGGGTTGTTCTCCAATACTGTATTGCATGTTAGGTTCATTTCTTTTTTTTATATCATTACCTGCCATCACGCCTATCTGGATAAGAGGAACAGGACACTCACACGTTAATAAAATGCTTCATTAAATATGGCTACTTGACAAGAACTATTTGTCTTATTTTATTTCATATTTCTTTTGTTTTTACCATTCTTGGCCGAGGGCTTGCTTGTCGTTTCTAAACGACCTAGTATTTGTTCACTAGGAGAAGAAGAAGACAATCCTGTCGAGGCGTTGCCACTGTACGTCGAGGAATAGTGACCTAAAGACTTTCAGTTTATGACTAGTGTTGTCGTAGTTACTTTGTAAATTACTTTTGTAATAAACCTGTAAGACAATGTACTGTTAGATAAGTTTCCTGTATTAGAATTACCATGTATAATGCAATGTAAATTTCCTTGTATTTTCCATTCTGCTGATTTACGGGCGACAATCGCGATTTCGGCGCGTAGCCTGGGGATGTGTTTTGACGTCACCATTCAAGTTGGGAAGCGGGACGTGACACGTCTTTTAGTGGTGGCCCATGCAGGTCAGCAAGAATGGGAAATCTAGGATAAAACATAGGTTCAGATAGGACTAGGTTCTAGAACTATAAGGAGCACCTCGAGTCCAAATCACACTCTAGGAATCCTTGAGAAGGAAGTGTCAATAGTTAGTAGCATTGTGCAATGATTACCTCTCTCTTATCTAACCAATTATTTTAATCTTAGTAAAGGGATACTGACCCAAGGAATTCTTGGTGTAGATCATGCCCCGATTCGCACCTTTTGCAAGACTAGGTAATGACAGCCACAGCCTGGACGAATATTATGCGTTTGTAAAGAAGATATGGCAAGTGGCACCAAAAGGGATGATAGAGGCCTATGGGGTACATTACGAGCTGAAATATCCGGTGGTAACAGATATAGTAGATGAAAGAAGAGTATATTATAATACGGTGCATTACTATGTCCTGATCAAGGCAGAACCCTCTGAAGGTCCAGAAACAGATCGCAACGGTACTCTGGAAGAATGGAAGCAGACGTACCCAGAGACAAAAATCCTTAACATAAGGCGAATGTGGATTTAGATCCCCAGAATGTGGATGATGTGTAAATGAAGAAGTGTAAATAAGTATTAGATCCCTAGTTATGTAGTAGGAATGTAATGTATGAATGTATGTAGTAGGAATGTAATGTATGAATGTATGTAGTAGGAGCATATTGTGCTGCCAATAAATAAAATATGTTTTTCCTATATTCTTATATTTCTTGTAAGTACTTCTTACTTAAGGATATTATGAATGTAGGTATGGACCTGTTTATGCCGAGTTTGGAATGGGATGGGAGCGACTACACTCTGTACTTATACCAACGCTATACAAGGATAATGTGGAACGCACCCGATTGGTACGACGTTCATATCTACCAAGTGTTTTATGGAATCCTACGTCCCATTATCAGGGATATCGAGGACGGAGCTGAAGTATATTTTGAAAATACAACCTACTGCTTGTATGTCCGAGATCCAAACCGCATCTACATCGGACTACATGGCTATGAGGGCACACTAGACGACTTTGAAAGACTCCACCCAGAGGTCGAGATCCTCACTGAGGAAAGGATCCTCATCGAGGCTATAGCATAAGAAAAACTAACCATGTGTATATAGTGAAGAAGGAGTCCTTCTCTTTTGTCTGCTGTATGGTATTTTAGAAATCAGCAGAATATACATATGTATATGAGTAGGGATAGGTAGGGATAGAATAGATTACCATGTCACATTTTGGGAAAGTTGAGTAACATGAGTAGACTAAGTGAGAAGAATGTAAACAGATGTAAAGTTGGGAGTAGAAACAACATTTTGTATTACTCTCATTATACTGAAATATATATGGTTCTTGCTATACAACTTGTTATAAATAAATATTGTGAGTCAAATAATCCTTGAGTATTGTGTCTTTTAATTTCAGGATATGGACAACCATGATCAGCCAAACAATCCACCACCTCAAGCATCAACGACACCAACCGTGGCTGATATGTTCCGTTTGTTCTAGCAACTACTGGAAACCAGTAGTCAGCAGGCCAATACTGCCCATGCAACCAACACTTCAATATTGGAACAGATGCAGAATTCTAACAATACCAAGGATGGGGCTCTAAAGGAATTCAGGGATCTTAGGCCACCAAAGTTTAAGGGAACAGAAAAAGCAATGGAAGCGGGTCAATGGCTAAAAACCATTGAAGGTGTGATGAAGGCTGCGAAAGTTCGACCCGAGGATATGGTACCAGCAATCCGCATCCAGCTGGAAGACATTGCTAGACACTGGTGGAGTGCCGAGTATCCAGAAGATTCTGACAAGGACATGTCATGGGCTGAATTTAAGAAGAAATTTGAAGAAAGATTCTATCCTAAGTCAGCACGGATAGAATTAGAACGACAATTCAACTATCTGAAACAAGGAAGACGCACAGTTGACGAGTACACTGCGGAATTTTCCAGGCTTAGTCGATTTGCCCCTAACATGATAGCGGATGAAGAAACGAAAATATCCAGGTTCGTAGAAGGGCTTGGGACCCAACTGAAAAGTAGGGTCGCATCTTATCGGTGCCAAACCTTTTCTGAGGCAACATAAGCTGCTCGAGACCAAGAGAGGATACTAAAGGAAGAGTAACCTTTTCGGTCATCGTAACCTAAGAGAACCTTTGAAGAAGGAGCACCCTCCAACAAGAATCACTGGCAGGGACCATCTAAGCGTCCTCAGAATGGCAACCCAGACAGATTCATTATCTGCAACTACTGCCAGAAACCAGGACACAAGAAAGATATATGTAGAAAATTATTGGGACTCTGCTTGAGATGTGGAGCGGGAAATCATCCAATTAGTCAGTGTCCTGAGCTGCCTGCAATTGGAGCGACGACACGAAGATTCAATCAAGGGTATCGACCCCCGATTCAGGGGAATAAACCTCAGCCAAGGATTCAGGCACCAACCTCACAGGCGGTCATGACTTATAGGAATCAGCAAAAGCCACCATATGCCCCTCAGGCATATCAGTTCCAACAAGCACAAAGGGCGGGTCAAGCCCAAAATCATAATAAGAAGAGAAAGGGACAAGGGCAAGCATTTATGATGGGAGCTGAAGATGCAAATATCCCGGGAGAAGTAGTCTCAGGTACGATCCTAGTTTCTGCATATCCAGCATCCGTATTGTTTGATTCCGGGGCTACCCATTCATTTATTGCATCTTCTTTTATATCGCAACGTGAAATAGAATCCCAACCTCTGCCTAAATCACTAAAGGTTTTCACCTGTAACGGAGTGGTAGAAGTCAATCGCGTATGTAGTAAATGTCCCATAAAATTAGGTGGAGGAGCTTTTCGAACTCGGTTACTTGTTTTCCCGACAAGCAACTACGATGTGATACTAGGCATGGATTGGCTAACCGCAACATTAGCCAATATAGATTGCGGTCAAGGGAAAGTTACATTTCAACTTCCCGACGGAGAGTCTTATGAATTTGTGCGAGACCAAAATGAATTCAATATGGAAGAACTAGAGAAGTTTGAATTACCAGTTCAAGCAATGTTGCAAGAATCGGTAGAGCAATTATTTCCAAGGATAGTGAAGGAATTTAAAGACGTATTCCCAGAAGAATTGCCAGGGCTACCCCCAGATAGAGCTGTAGAATTCTCTATAGATCTAATCCCAGGAGCAGCTCCCATAGCCAAGAAAATATACCCAATGAACAAAAAAGAGCTAGCCGAGTTGAATAAACAGATAAAGGAACTATTGTCAAAAGGATTTATTCAACCCAGCGCTTCGCCATGGGGTGCACCAGTATTGTTTGTGAAAAAGAAGGATGGTACCCTACGACTAGTAATTGATTATAGAGCTTTGAATGAGGTCACCATCAAGAATAAGTATCCTCTACCTAGAATTGATCAACTATTCGACCACTTAGGAGAGGCAAGAGTATTCTCAAAAATTGATCTAAGGTCCGGATACCATCAAGTGAAGGTAAAGAAGGAAGACGTCCCTAAGACTGCATTTAGAACTTAATATGGGCATTATGAATTCTTAGTTATGCCATTCGGGTTAACGAATGCACCCGCCATATTTATGGACCTGATGAATCGAATATTCTATCAATATCTGGATAAATTCGTAATTGTATTCATTGACGACATTCTTATATACTCCAAAAGTGAAGAGGAATATGAAAAACACTTGAGGATTGTATTACAAATGTTGCGGAAAGAACAATTATATGCCAAGCTTAGTAAATGTGAATTTTGGCTGGACCAAATACCCTTTCTAGGACATATTATCAGCGGAGAAGGCATCTCGGTAGACCCGAGGAAGGTGGAAGCAGTTAAGTCTTGGCCAACACCTAAGTCCGTAGCAGAAATTAGAAGTTTCTTAGGACTAGCTGGTTACTGCCGAAGATTTGTAGAAATTTTTTCAAAAATTACAGAACCTTTAACCCGTCTTACCCGGAAAGAAGAGAAGTTTAATTGGACAGAGAAATGTCAAAGGGCATTTGACGAATTGAAGGAAAGATTAATTTTGGCCCCAATACTGGCATTGCCATCTGGTTCGGGTGGATATGAGATATATAGTGATGCAACAGGTAAGGGTCTGGGATGTGTACTGATGCAACACGAGAGAGTCATAGCCTATGCATCCCGACAATTAAAGAAACATGAAAGGAATTATCCAACTCATGATCTCGAACTTGCAGCTGTGGTATTCGCACTCAAGTTATGGAGGCATTATTTATATGGAGAGAGAATCAAAATATACACAGACCACAAAAGTTTAAAATATGTCTTCACACAAAAGGAAATTAATATGAGACAAAGAAGATGGTTGGAGTTACTGAAGGACTTCGATATGGAGCTGGAATATCACCCATGCAAGGCTAATAAGGTGGCTGATGCTCTAAGCAGAAGACCCGAAGCCTTCTTTATGAATACACCCAAGAAGATCCTTGAGGATTTAAGAAAAATGGGAATTGAAGTGATATGCCCGGTAACGGAAGGAATGTGGCAAAACTTACAAGTGCAATCCTCCTTAATAGATAGAATTAAAGAGGCTCAACAAAATGACTTAAAACTTTAGAAGATTTGGAAACAAACCGAAGCAGGGCTCCAGACCGGGATAAGAAAGCATCCGGACGGATCATTAAGATTCGGAGATCGATTATGTGTGTCTAGTGGAGATTTAATAACGGAGATTATGTCAGAAGCTCATAACTCACAATATTCCATTCATCCGGACAGCACTAAAATGTATAAAGATTTGAGACAAACATTTTGGTGGCACGGGATGAAGAGAGAAGTCGCCAGATTTGTATCCAGATGTCTCGTCTGTCAACAAGTGAAAGCAGAACATCAAAGGACAGCAGGACTTCTTCAGCCTTTGCCCATACCCGAATGGAAGTGGGAGCATCTCACAATAGATTTTGTGACAGGACTGCCTAGGACCCAAAGGGGTAATAATGCTATTTGGGTCATTGTAGATAGACTTACGAAGTTCGCTCGTTTTCTTCCCTTTCGAGTTGGACAGTCGACAGAGGCACTGACAAAAATGTACATGAAACAGATTGTCAGTCAACATGGAGTGCCAGTGAGTATAGTATCGGATAGAGATACCAGATTCACTTCTCATTTCTGGAGAAGTCTACAAGAAAATCTTGGCACTCAACTGAAATATAGCTCCGCCTACCACCCCCAAACAGACGGCCAGTCGGAAAGAACCATTCAGACCCTAGAAGATATGCTGAGAGCGTATACCTTATATTTTGGAGGATCTTGGGATGATAATCTACATTTAGTAGAATTTTCATATAACAACAGTAACCATGATAGTATCAAAATGGCTCCTTTTGAAGCACTATATGGTAGAAAAGTGCAGATCGCCGGTATGTTGGACCGACGTAGGAGAGAGACAATTACTGGGACCAGAACTAGTAACACAAACTGTGGATATAGTTAAAGCAATAAGAAGTCACCTGCAAGCAGCCTAGGATAGACAAAAAATGTGGGCTGATAAGCATCGAAGAATATTAGAATTCCAACCTGGAGATCACGTGTTTCTGAAGATTTCACCAACTAAGGGAACCATCAGATTCGGAACCAGAGAAAAACTGAGTCCGAGATACATTGGACCCTTCGACATATTGGAGAAAGTAGGGAATGTATCATATCGGCTTGCCTTACCACCAACACTAGAGGGAGTTCACAATGTATTCCATATTTCCCAGTTACGAAGATATGTGTCAGATCCGAGCCATATACTTGACCATTCAGAAATCACCATCGGACCTACACTACGGATAGAACAGAAACTCGTTGGGATCTTGGATCGAAGGGAGAAGGTACTCCGCAATCGGATCATTCCATTAGTACGAGTCGCGTGGAGCAAGGATTCGCCTGGAGATTCAACTTGGAAGAAAGAAGAAGATATGCGGAGGCAATATCCGTATCTATTCCCTAAGCAGGTTAGTAATCAATTGTTGTATTAGTTATTTTAAATTTCGAGGACGAAATTTTTCTAAGGGAAATAGACTTGTCATACTCTTATTATTATTATTATTATTATTATTATTATTATTATTCCTAAAAAAAAGGATTTTCCATTGTATGACACATGTCATGCCATGTGTCTTAGAAGAATGGAGAAGGGGAATATGTGTCCCCATGCATTAAAGGGGGGACACCTCACCCACTCTTCTCTATTTAAATTCCCACACACACACACATACAACCACACATTCATACACACACAAACACTCACCACCACCCCACCACCCCTCTCCCAAGTGCTCCTGCCGCCGCCGTACGCCGCCCGCGCCGCCGTCCGTCGCCCGCCGCCGCCGTCCGCCGCCCGCCGCCGCCGTCCGTCGCCCGCCGCCGCTGTCCACCGCCCGCCGCCGGACCACCACCACTCCGGCCACTCCCCCTTCACTCCATCTTCATCTTCCTCCTTCACTTCCACTCTCAAGAACCCTAGGTAATTTTTTTTTTATTTTCTTCCCCAATCTCTTTTCCTTCTAACTTTAAACCTAGGGTTGCTAACAAGAATTTGTTATTGTTATTGGGTTTAAATTAGGAAATTAGTGAAGAAGCTAGGTCAATCTCCAACCCAAGGCAAGTCCTCCATCTCTCTTTTCCTCAAAATTTTTGTTTTGTTGTCTTCATGAATTAAAATGAATGATTATTAATTCTGGAATTTTTGTAGGTTTATGATAAAATTGCAAAATCCATATATAAATAGGAGTAGTTGGAATATGATAATGATATATATATATATATATAGATATATATATATATATATATGCATATGTTTGTAAAGATATACAAATGATATTTTGTGAGAAGAGATTAGGACACAACACTTGGACACAACACAATTGAACCTATCAACTCAATTATGCAATTGTATGTGAATTATATAACTAGGATTTCTATATATTGGACATGTAAGTTGAATGCAATATGTAGGACACGGAAGGAAATGGACACTTGACGTTAATTTAAGCAATATCATGTGGACTCAACCCAAGCATTTCACATATATATATATATATATATATATATATATATATATATATATATATTTTATATATATATATATATATATATATATATATATATATATATATATATTTGAACACAATATTGTGGACACATCACAATTTAGTTGATTATACTTGGACACAATATTGGGATACGGTTGGAACATGAATGATAGTTGTATGTATGGACACAATGAAGGGACACTTGTCACGACCCGCTACCCAAATTATTGGGCCAGGCCGAGTCATGTCCAGCCTACGTTGAGATAAAACGTAGTAAGCTGTTCTAAAGACAACAGGATAAGACTAAATGTGCTAACAGTTCTATAAGTGAAGAAGAATCATAAATACTCCAAACACAAAAGTCGTCGTATATAGTAAAATATCCAAGTACAAGTAAACTGAAATGTAAAACTGGATACATGTCCAGTTACAAAATGATATAGTCTAATACATGTCTACTCTCAAAAGTCTAAGTAAACAAAAGACATCTAGGCGAGGTTCCCTGCAGGAACATCCTCGTAAAGCAGAGCCGGGTCCTCGGCAGTAACTCCATAGTATGTGTCGCAAAGTAACTCCTCCTCAGTAAGGACACCTACAACGTTATCCTGTCAGGACGGGAGCAAGTACTGAATCTAGCAAACTAGCATATGAAACATGGAAATGAACATGAGAGGAATAACTGGAAAGCATGGCATCACATAGTCTATCATCGCAAGGATACATATGTCATAGAAACAGCTGTATATGTAATATTTAAAACTGTAGTAAGTACGTGATCGGTCAATAGATGTACAATGTACTGTGGTACATGTAAATAAAATGTACATACGTATATGTCAACAAGCATAGGTGTACATCCGTACAAAAATGCGGGATAATGGCCTACGGCAAAGTATGCATATAAAATGCGACCTCGCTCGCTACTATAGGGGGGTCATGATCACGTACTCTACCATCAGTTTCCCCATAATCCGTATTCTATCATGTGAGAGATACATAAAGACAGTTCTAAGCAGGGTAGTAACTGGAAGTACAACATGTAGAGTTTCTAACTTGCTACCCCAAGGATCAGCATTTAACATGGTGGAGTTTGCAGTTCATTTATGTGACAATATGTAAAGTTCGTAGAAAGTACTTGCCTCTAGCAAAGCAAAACAAAACAAGCTGCGATAACAATGCTATAGATGTCCAGTAACTCGTCGCTGTAGAAGTAAAATATAATAACTTAGTTTGACACTAAGCTAAAACACTAGGACACTAAATGGTGCGACACGACTTGTGACTGGACACCTAGCCAAAATGATGACTTGGCATAGGAGACCAATGTGGGGTGACACACTATGTTTAACTAACTTTCCAGGGTCTTTATACTAGTGAGGGATGGGGTTTAACACGACTAAAACTCCAAATAACACAAAAAGCTACAAGTCGTAATTAATCAATAAATAAATCAAAAGATCATTGAGTTCTAACAATTTTTGAAGTAGACAAAAAGCCTAGTTTTTCTTAAAGCAAAGTATCAAAGTGATCCTTGTTAATCATAGAAATTTATTATAATTTTTCTGGAATTTATTAAGCAGTACAAATATTTTATAAAAATCAGTTTTCCTAAGTATACAGAATATGAGTTTTGGTTTCATATGCCAAACTAGTGGCAAAACAGTAAATTAAATACTACAAAAATTATACTAAATTAGCTAACTTAACATAGTATCTAAAAACTATTTTTCCATAATTTTAGCAATACTTTAAGTATTTTTAGAAAATCAAAAACAGCAATGCACACAATAATTAATTATCTGCATATTTTGTCCATGTATATAATTTGAACCAAAGTTCAAATACAGGACCCAAGGCCATGAATCAAGTCCAATATGACTTGCACAGGTCTTGAATGTGTGAAAACACATTTGAGCCTAAATACCCATGCTAGGCTTGGACATCAAATGGTTGCAGTAATTTAAATATACAGAAAATACTAGGTGATAGGACTGCAAAATAAATATTAATATTTTAATAAGGTAAAGTTTTACATAGTAACTATAAAAGTATGAATATTATCTTATAAAGATAATTTGTACTAAGCTAAGTGAAATACAAAAACAATATATATATATATATATATATATATATATATATATATATATATATATATATATATATATATATATATACATAAATATAGAGATATTTATGCATATAAGAAAATACCCAACTATATATTATACATATATATAGAAATATATATATATATATATATATATATATATATATATATATATATATATATATATATATATATATATATACACATAAGAAAAACTCAACTATATAATATATATATATATACAAAAATAATGTATACATATACACATAATAGTATATATATATATATATATAGTAATATATATATATACACAAGGAAATATATATACATAAATATATATGTATACATAATACATATATATATATACATAGAATAATAAAGTACAAGAGAATAAAGTATATATATATATATATATACATAAGAAAAACAGTAAGTATATATACAAAAATACAGTATATATAATTATATATATATATACAAAAATATGTATATACATATATATATAAATAACAAAAGAAAAGAAAAAGAAAAAAGAAAAGAAAAAGAAAAGGAAAACGCAGCAGTGGCCGGGCTCGAACCCGAGCCAACACAGCGCGCGCGCGCGGGGGGGGGGGGAGGGGGGGTTTAGCTTAGGATGGGCTGGCCAGGGGGTCAGCCCATCAGTTGTGTTAGAAAAAGGGTTGGGTTTATTTTATTTAGTTTCGAAATAATTAACATATAAAAAAAATATATAGAAACCATCCTGTGTCCTGACAGTTAAGGACACAGGTATCAACGTGTCTTTGCTTGGCACGACACGTACGACACGAGTCTCACGTGTCCAGTTCCACGCTCACGTTCGCCAAGACACGGCGAACCATATGGACACAACACGAGACACGCACGACTTGTAAGGACACTGGTACTCACGTGTCCAGTCGATCGGGGGGGCTGTCGAAGGGTCTGGACGGCGGAGAAGTGGTCGGGATGGTGGCGCTCCGGTGGCGATCGACGCGTCTCGTCGGGGCGAACTCGTCGGCGGTGGTTAGGGGTGGTGGCACTCGGCGTGGGGGCTGGACGAGGAGTTCGTCGGGGTTAGGGTTCCGGTGGGGTGAGAGGGGGTGATAGGGCGGCGCTGGCGGTCGTGGGGGAAATTTTGGGTTAGGGTTTGGTCGAGGGGAGTGAGGGGGATTTTATAGGGCCTCTGGAGGCGGTAGGGGCAGCCGGAAAAGGCGGGGGCAGGGCGGTGAGTCGGTCGGGGCAGTCGTCGGGTCAGCGGGGGTTGGTGAGGGAGGAGAGAGAGTGAGTGACTGGTCGGGGGGGGTTTGGCAGGTTAGCACAAAAGTCCCCCAAGTTTTAGGAATTGCATAATCGATTTATTAGCGAGATAATACAAAACAGGATTTGCAAATCCTAATTAAAATATTTCTTTTTATTACAAACTGATATACTAACTATTCTAAAAATTGTAAAACATTATTAAAACAATTCAGAAAATTGCAAAATGATGTTTTTTGTATTTTAAAACTCATAAAAATTCATTTAAAAATTCTAGAAAATTTCTAAAATCATATTTAATTATTTTAAAACCAATAATGATATTTAATAATTAATTAACACTAGTTTAATAAATTTTGAAAATCAGGGGTTGACAAGTCTTCCCTCCTTGAAAAATTTCGTCCTCGAAATTCATAAGGATTGAAGACCTACAATATTCTAACATAGCAAGCAATGCTACAAAATGACTAAGGCTGCGATCGAAACTAACCTCTAAGGTATCAAGCGAGAACGGGTGGTTCCCTCGCAGCGGTTGGATCGAACAAGTAAGGGTATCTCTCCCTCATCTCCGACTCCCTCTCCCAAGTAGATTCACCTGGGGAGTGACGGCTCCAAGCTACTCGCACTAGGGGTATAACCTTGTTCCTCAGCCTCTTCTCTCTCCGGTCTAATATCTCCACTGGCTGCTCAGAAACTGTAAGGCTCGGTCCGACCTCCAACTCTGAATGATCTAGCACATGACTGGGGTCTGGAACATATCTCCTCAGCTGAGATACGTGAAAGACGTCGTGAACTCCTGCTAGGTTGGGTGGAAGTGCAACCCTGTAAGCTACCTCTCCGATCCTGCCAAGCACCTCGAATGGCCCGATGTATCTGGGGCTCAGCTTCCCTCCTCGTCCGAACCGGATCGTCCCTCTAGTAGGTGATATCTTCACTAGCACCATATCACCGTCTGCGAACTCCATCGGCCTGCGACTAGCATCAGTCCAGTGTTTCTGCCTGTCTTGAGCTACTCTGAGCCTATCTCTGATCATCCCGACTTTCTCTGCTGCATCCGTGATCATCTCTGGCCCAAGCATAACTCTATCTCCGACATCATCCCAAAAGAGCGGTGTGCGGTATCGTCGTCCATATAGCGCCTCGAAAGGTAACATACCAATACTGGCCTGGTAGCTGTTGTTGTATGAAAACTCTACCAAGTGCAGATGGCTCTCCCATGATCCTCCGAAGTCCAGCACGCAAGTCCTCAGCATATCCTCCAGTGTCTGTATCGTTCTCTCGGACTGCCCATCTGTCTGTGGGTGGTACGCCGTACTGAACTTGAGCCTACTGCCCAACTCCTCCTGCAAGCTCCTCCAGTAGTGGGATGTAAATCGGCTGTCTCTGTCTGACACGATGCTTACCGGCACTCCGTATAGACGAACTATCTGCTGCATGTATAGCTCCGCCAACTTCTCGGTGGAAAGCCCCACCTTGAAGGGTATGAAGTGCGCACACTTCGTCAGCCTGTCTACAATGACCCAGATGGCATCCTTCCCTCCTTGGAAACGAGGAAGCCCTGAAACGAAGTCCATCGTAATATGTTCCCACTTCCACTCGGGAATGGATAATGGCTGCAACAAACCAGCTGGCCTCTGGCGCTCCGCCTTGACCTGCTGGCAAACTAGGCATCTCGAGATGAAACGTGATACATCCCTCTTCATCCCGTGCCACCAAAGATGTTCCCGCAAGTCACGGTACATCTTGTTAGCACCAGGGTGAATAGAATATCTTGATCGGTACGCCTCCTGCAAGACTGCCTCTACCAGCTCTTCCTTCGGCACGCACAATCGGCTGCCGTGCCTCAAGGATCCATCCTCTGCTATAGTGAAGTCATCCAGCAATCCAGCTAATGCCTGGGGTCGAAGTCTGCGAAGGCTCTCATCCGTAGACTGTGCCTCCCGGATCTGCTCTATCAATCCTGACTGAATGTCAAGCGCCATCATCTGTATCACTGATCCTGGCCGAACTAGCTCGATACCGAGCTTCTCCAGATCCTCCCGCAAATGCCGATCAATCATCAGGTACCATGCCATCGAATGCCTGCTCAGCGTATCCGCCACCACATTTGCCTTCCCGGGGTGATACTGTAAATCGATGTCGAAGTCCTTCATCAACTCCAACCATCGTCTTTGCCTCATGTTCAGCTCTTTCTGCGTGAACACATACTTCAAGCTTTTGTGGTCAGTAAAGATTTCCACACGCTCTCCGTATAAGTAATGTTTCCATAACTTGAGTGCAAAGATCACCGCAGCTAGCTCAAGGTCATGGGTAGGATAATTCCTCTCATGAGTCCGCAACTGCCTAGATGCATAAGCAATCACTTTCCCATGCTGCTGTAGGACACATCCTAGCCCCTTCCCAGAAGCATCGCTGAAAATGGTGAAACCTCCAGAACCTGAAGGTAAAGTCAGAACTGGAGCGGTCGTCAGCCTCCTCTTCAGCTCCTCAAATGCCGCCTGGCAGTCCTCTGACCAGATGTACTCTGCATCCTTTCGCGTCAGCTTCGTCATGGGTTCAGCTATCCTAGCAAAGTCCTGGACGAACTTTCTGTAATAGCCTGCTAAACCCAGAAAGCTCCTGATCTCTGAAACTGACGTCGGAGCCTTCCACGTCTCAACTGCAGTAATCTTCCTGGGATCCACCGAGATTCCATCTCCAGTGACTACATGGCCGAGAAACTCTACTCGGTCTAAAAAGAACTCGCACTTCGGCAATTTGGCAAACAATCTCTCCTGTCTCAGAATCCCCAAAACTATCCGCAAGTGCTCTGCATGCTCCTCCGGCGTCTTCGAGTATATCAGGATGTCGTCGATAAACACCACGACGAACTTATCCAGATATTGGTGAAATGTCTTATTCATCAAGTTCATAAAGACAGCTGGCACATTTGTGAGACCAAATGGCATCACCAGAAACTCGTACTGCCCGTACTTCGTGTTGAACGCCGTCTTCTGGATGTCTGCTGGCCTAACCTTCACCTGGTGGTACCCGGATCTCAAGTCTATCCTGGAAAATACCTTCGCCCCGCTCAACTGGTCGAACAAATCATCTATCCTGGACAGAGGATATTTGTTCTTGATGGTGATGGCATTCAAGGCCCGATAGTCAATACACAACCGGACTGTACCATCCTTCTTAGGCACAAAGAGCACTGGCGCTCCCCATGGAGAAGCACTGGATCGAATGAAACCCTTTTTCAATAGGTCATCAATCTGCTCTTTCATCTCTATGGCCTCCTTGGGATTCACTCTATAGCAAGCCCGGGATACTGGTGATGAACCCGGCACTAGATCTATAGTGAACTCCACATCTCTGTCAGGCGGAAGCCCTGGAAGATCCTCTGGGAATACATCCATAAACTCCCTAATGATAGGGTGTGGCGGTGCTGCGTCCCCGACTGTCACACAACAGTTCGGCTCTAGGCTGATCTCCGGCCCTGTCCTCCTGACACTGAATGGTGCTGTGCCTGGGAGACTGAACACAATACTACCCTCATAACAATCTATAGATGCATGGACATAGCTAAGCCAGTCCATCCCCAATATGATATCATAACCGGGGAGTGGCATCACAAAGAATCGCCCTCTGAACTCTCTCTCGGCTATAAAAATAGAACATCTATAGATAGATCTAATAGGCTCTGGTCCTCCTCCCGTCATCACTCTACTAATCTCCGCAGTAGGTGTAGCTACTAGATGATGTTTATGCATAAACTCTAATGATAGGAAGCTATGAGATGCACCAGAATCAAACAAACATACAGCTAGAAAAGTATGCAAATAAACATGACCTGTGATGACGTCAGCTAAGTAATCCGGCTCCGAAACCTGCTCCGGCTCCGGCTCAATGGCTAGGCTATAGACCTTCCCCTGAGGTCCCTTCTGCTGCTGCAGATGCTGCCCAAACCTCTGCTGCTGAGTCGGGAGTGGTCCTCTAGGTTCTTTCGCCGCTGGACAGTTCCGAAGCTGATGGGTGGCAGACCCACAAACTAAACACTGCCCCAATCTCTTCCTGCAAACGGACCTGTCGTGCCCTGGTCTTCCGCAGAAAGAACATATAGCTCCTCGCTGCTGCTGCTGCTGGGGTCCCGGGGCTCTAACTGGCGGGGTCTGATGATGTGGTGTAGAGGGATGGTAAGTCTGCTGGGGTGGCATTGGTGCTTTCTGCTGGAAAGCCTGACGCTTGGACGGTCCCTCATGATGTACAGAAGCCGGCCTCTAGCATGACAGAAGACGCTCCTCGATGCTCCGGGCTAACTCTAGGCTCTGGTAGTAGTCAGTCGTACCGTTCGCCACTATAAGGATGCCAATGTCTGGAACTAGACCATGGCAAAACCTACGGGTCATCTCCTCTGGATCAGCAACCAGACTAGGAGCAAAACGGCTCAGGCGACTAAACTCTCCAGCATAGTCATCAACAGAACGGTTCCCCTGCTGGATGTTCTGGAATCGTAGCCCCATGGCTACTCTAGCAGTGGTCGAGAAGAATTTCTTCTTGAACTGGGTCTTGAACTGGTCCCAGGTGGCTCTACCTCTCGCGAACAACGGCTCATTCCTGAACCAGACTCCGGCTAAGTCTATCAGCAGAAATCCTGCTGCCTCGACCTGAAGGTCATCCGGCATCCTGACTCCCAGAAGCTTCCTCTCTACAGAATCTAGCCAGTCATCAGCTACTACTATGCCCTCAGTCCCTGAGAACTCCTTGGATTCAGACCCATGAAGTCCTTGACCGTCCCCGCTCTCTGCCGTGGCTCTACATATGGTGGGACCACGGGACGTCCCTCAGAACGCTCCATGCTCTGGCGGAGTAGGGTAGTCTGCTCCTGATGGGTTGTTAGGAACCCCTGGATCAGTGTGAGCAGCTGGGTTCCGTCGAGTGTGACGGAAGCCTGGGTGGGTATAGTGATAGGGGGTGGTGGAAGTACCGGGTCCTGCCGGGCCTGGGATGTGGAAGGTGGTATCTGGGTCTGTGGATCTGTGGAGTGGGGGAATGTGGTAGGTGGAGGTGTATCAGTCAACTGGTCAGCTGACTGGATATGGAGGGCCCCATTCTCGGGGGTAACATACTAGGATGAACGAGTAAGCACCATCTAAATTACACATAAAAAGACTTATAAGGACTTATTTAAAGTAAGCAATCATATGCAAGAAAATCTAATTATAATAGCAAACATGTGATGTATTTCCTATGTTGCAATCCTAGCATTCCTCTAAGTGTTCTAAGCGTCTTTCCTAATGTTGTCTAATTACCTTAAGTTCCTAATTGCAGGCATGCTTGGTACAATAACGTAACCAAACAGTTTAGTCAGGACCTGCATGGGCCACCACTAAAAATATGTCACGACCCGCTACCCAAATTGTTGGGCCAGGCCGAGTCATGTCCAGCCTACGTTGAGATAAAACGTAGTAAGCTGTTCTAAAGACAACAGGATAAGACTAAATGTGCTAACAGTTCTATAAGTGAAGAAGAATCATAAATGCTCCAAACACAAAAGTCGTCGTATATAGTAAAATATCCAAGTACAAGTAAACTGAAATGTAAAACTGGATACATGTCCAGTTACAAAATAATATAGTCTAATACATGTCTACTCTCAAAAGTCTAAGTAAACAAAAGACATCTAGGCGAGGTTCCCTGCAGGAACATCCTCGTAAAGCAGAGCCGGGTCCTCGGCAGTAACTCCATAGTATGTGTCGCAAAGTAACTCCTCCTCAGTAAGGACACCTACAACGTTATCCTGTCAGGACGGGAGCAAGTACTGAATCTAGCAAACTAGCATATGAAACATGGAAATGAACATGAGAGGAATAACTGGAAAGCATGGCATCACATAGTCTATCATGGCAAGGATACATATGTCATAGAAATAGCTGTATATGTAATGTTTAAAACTGTAGTAAGTACGTGATCGGTCAATAGATGTACAATGTACTGTGGTACATGTAAATAAAATGTACATACGTACAAGTCAACAAGCATAGGTGTACATCCGTACAGAAATGCGGGATAATGGCCTACGGCAAAGTATGCATATAAAATGCGACCTCGCTCGCTACTATAGGGGGGTCATGATCACGTACTCTACCATCAGTTTCCCCATAACTCGTATTCTATCATGTGAGAGATATATAAAGACAGTTCTAAGCAGGGTAGTAACTAGAAGTACAACATGTAGAGTTTCTAACTTGCTACCCCAAGGATCAGCATTTAACATGGTGGAGTTTGCAGTTCATTTATGTGACAATATGTAAAGTTCGTAGAAATTACTTGCCTCTAGCAAAGCAAAACAAAACAAGCTGCGATAACAATGCTATGGATGTCCAGTAACTCGTCGCTGTAGAAGTAAAATATAATAACTTAGTTTGACACTAAGCTAAAACACTAGGACACTAAATGGTGCGACACGACTTGTGACTGGGCACCTAGCCAAAATGATGACTTGGCATAGGAGACCAATGTGGGGTGACACACTATGTTTAACTAACTTTCCAGGGTCTTTATACTAGTGAGGGATGGGGTTTAACACGACTAAAACTCCAAATAACACAAAAAGCTACAAGTCGTAATTAATCAATAAATAAATCAAAAGATCATTGTGTTCTAACAATTTGTAGTAGACAAAAAGCCTAGTTTTTCTTAAAGTAAAGTATCAAAGTGATCCTTGTTAATCATAGAAATTTATTATAATTTTCTGGAATTTATTAACCAGTACAAATATTTTATAAAAATCAGTTTTCCTAAGTATACAGAATATGAGTTTTGGTTTCATATGCCAAACTAGGGACAAAACAGTAAATTAAATGCTACAAAAATTATACTAAATTAGCTAACTTAACATAGTATCTAAAAACTATTTTTCCATAATTTTAGCAATACTTTAAGTTTTTAGAAAATCAAAAACAGCTTTGCACACAATAATTAATTATCTGCGTATTTTGTCCATGTATAATTTGAACCAAAGTTCAAATACAGGACCCAAGGCCATGAATCAAGTCCAATATGACTTGTACAGGTCTTGAATGTGTGAAAATACATTTGAGCCCAAATACCCAAGCTAGGCTTGGACACCAAATGGTTGCAGTAATTTAAATACAATAAAAATATAATTTGGTGATAGTGCAAAATAAATATTATTATTTTAATAAGGCTAATTTGTACAAAAGAATATATACATACCTATGCTAAAAGTATGTATAGATATATAAGGAAAAATACTTAATTTATAGAGTATATATATTTACAAATATATATATACATAAGAAAACACTTAATAATATAGTGTATATATATATAATATATACGTATGAAAATATATATTAACATATGTATATAG
This sequence comes from Iris pallida, assembly GCA_029216955.1. Taxonomy (NCBI): domain Eukaryota; kingdom Viridiplantae; phylum Streptophyta; class Magnoliopsida; order Asparagales; family Iridaceae; genus Iris; species Iris pallida. The sequence goes on along the minus strand of JANAVB010000599.1, from coordinate 700,780 downwards.
AATTTACTAACTAAAATATATACATATATATTAAATACTGTTAAAATACAGTATATATATAATATATATATACATATATATATATAAAATACAAAACAAAAAAAGAAAACAGAAAAAAAAGAAAAAGGAAACAGAAAGAAGTGGGGGGCTCGAACCCTGTCCTCAGGAAGGGGGGTTTAATCGGGTCGGGCTGGCCAGGGGGTCAGCCCGAGCTCAGTGTTAGGGTTAGAGTTTAGGTTAGTTTTATTAGTTTTAGGTTAGATTAATAATAAAAAAATATATAATTATCGGTCCTGTGTCCTGACAGTTAAGGACACAGGTATCAACGTGTCTTCGCTTAGCACGACACGTACGACGCGAGTTTCGTGTGTCCTCGTCTGCGTTCGTGTTCGCCAGGACACGGCGAACACTTTCGACCCAACACGAGACACGCACGACACGTCGTGACACTTGCAACTTACGTGTCGGCCGTCGTAGGGGGGTTCGATGGTGCTGACGGGCGGAGGAGACGTCGGGGTCAGGGTGCTCCGGTGGTGACGTGTTCGCCTCACTGCGGCGAACCTTGTGACGGTGGTGGTAGGTGGTGGCGTACATCGTAGGGGCGGCGCTCGGGTCTAGCCGGAGCTAGGGTTCCGGTGGGGGGAAAAGTGGAGGTGATGGTGGCGTGGGCGGTCGTGGTGGGGTGTAGAGCTAGGGTTTTGACTGGGGGAGAGAGGGCGGTGTTTTATAGGGGAAGAGGGCGGTTGATAGGTCGGTCGGGCAGCCGGAAATGGCGGGGGCTGCCCGTCGACGTGGCGGTCGTCGGTCGGGGGGGGGGGGGGGGTAGGTTTAGGATTAGCGTTTAGGTCCCTGTAGTTTAGGTAATTGCAAATAGGTCCCTATAGTTTCTAAGTGCAAAATTATATTTGCATAATTCATCCCGCACTGTTTATGTGCAAAAGAAATTTGCACATAACAATTGGGAAATTGCAAACCAATATTAACAATTCTAATAATTACAAAACAGTATTAAAACAATTCTAATAATTGCAAATTGATATTAAAACATTTAAATAAATTACAAATCAATATTTTTGTATTTTAAAACTCATTTAAAATCATTTAAAAATTCTAGAAAAATTCCTAAAAATTCCTAATAATTATTTAAGGCTATAAATGACATTTAAAATTTAATTAACACAAATAAAAATTGAATTTGAAAATCAGGGGCTTACAGTGCACAATACGATAATCATGGTGGATAGAAATTAGCTATGTTGGTATGGGAAATTTATGGAGAAAACAAAGGAAAGCCTCCCCTATATATATGAGTGGGGGTTTCCTTGATAGGAAAGGATTGGGTTTATGGAACAAATATTTTCATAGGTTTATATCAATCAATTGGATTGATCAAATCCCAATCCATTAACTAATAACAATAATTAATTTAAAATATTATCTACTATCTCAAATAATATTTAAAATATTATAAAGTCAAATCTTTAAAATAGATGATAGTAATAAACCAAATAATTCTACAAGTATGTTATAATAAATATCAAATTGTACAATAACAATTGATAATAATAAGTCAAAAAATTCTAGAATATTTTTCTATAAATACAAGGCTTAATTACAATTTGATACCTTCAACTATTCTATTTTTCAACTTGATATCCTAAAAAAAATTTCTAACAACTTGATACCCTGAAAAAAATTATGACCAAAAAACTCATGTTTAAAACTTAAAACTACTCCTCCTCCCCTACAGCCCTGCCCCCCTACTCCCATTCCCACCACCTCTACGCCTTGCCTACCCCCACCCACCTCGAGCCCTCCTTCCCTCCCCCACCCTCGACTGCACCACCGTCAACCCCCTGCCTATCTCTCCATGATGTCGTCGGTTGCACGCACATGAAGAAAGAGGGGCATGGGGGGTGCAGCAGGGGGATAGGGGGAGCGGGAGCAGGGCAGCGGGGTGGCGTGGGAGGTGGGAAGGCAGGGATAATTTTATCTTTTTGAAAATTTTGGGTATCAACTTGAAAATATTAAATAGTTGATGGTATCAAGTTGTCGAGTAAAAAATTTAGGATATCAAGTTGAAAAATTAGAATAGTTGAGGGTATCAAGATGCAATTAAGCCTAAATACAATTAATTCTAAAACAAATCGATAAGGCCCTTCCTTAATTTAGATACCTTTTATAGATTTAAATAATAATAAAATATTTTCTAACTCAAAAAGTATTTAAAACTAAAAATAAATAAAAAATTTAAAATAAGTTCGGGAAGTGGGCTTACACTTGCCTTGTGGTGAAAGGCTTCAGTCAAAAGCAATGTATTGATTATGAAGAAATAAAAAATTTAGGATATCAAGTTGAAAAATTAGAATAGTTGAGGGTATCAAGATGCAATTAAGCCTAAATACAATTAATTCTAAAACAAATCGATAAGGCCCTTCCTTAATTTAGATACCTTTTATAGATTTAAATAATAATAAAATATTTTCTAACTCAAAAAGTATTTAAAACTAAAAATAAATAAAAATTTTAAAATAAGTTCGGGAAGTGGGCTTACACTTGCCTTGTGGTGAAAGGCTTCAGTCAAAAGCAATGTATTGATTATGAAGAAATATTTTCTCCAGTTGTGTAGATGTCTTCTATTCGCACTATTCTTGGTCTTGTTGCTTCTCAAGATATTGAAATTGAGCAGTTAGATGTGAAGACATCATTCCTCCATGGTGATTTGGTGGAGGAATATATATGGAGCAGCCAGAGGGTTTCAAGCTAAAAGGCAAAGAACACTTGGTTTACAAATTAAGAAAGAGCTTGTAAGGGCTCAAGCAGGCACCGCAGTAGTTGTTATAAAAGGTTTAATTCTTTTATGCTTGAGCATGGGTACAAAAGAACATCTGTAGATCACTGTATTTATTTCCATAAGATCTCTGATGATGATTTTATTATTCTCTCTTTGTATGTTGATCATATACTTGTTGTTAAAAAATATATCCAAGATTGACAGGTTGAAGAAGGAATTGAGAAAGTCCTTTGACATGAAGGACTTAGGACCTACACAACATATATTGGGGATGAAGATTTCTCGAGACAGAAATACAAAAAAGTTGTGGCTATCACAAGAGTGATACATTGAACGTGTTCCAGAGAAGTTCAATATGTTGAACTCCAAGCTAGTCAGCATACTGCTAGCAGCTCATTCTAAGCTAAGTATACAACAAAGTCTTTGAAATAAGAAGGAAAATGAGAAGATAAAGAACATTCATTTGCCTCGATTGTCGGAAGCTTGATGCGTCTATGGTTTGTACAAGACCCGACATAGCACATGCAGTTGGAGTAGTAAGTAGCTTTCTTACCAATTCGGGTAAAGAACATTGGAAAGCAAAAGTGGATCCTAAGATATCTTAGAGGAACCTAAATATTCTTTACGTTTTGGAGATGACAAACCTATCTTGGAAGGTTACACTGATTCTGACATGTCAGGTGACTTGGACAAAAGAAAGTCCACATCGAATACTTTTTTACCTTTGTAGGGGGAGCCGTATCATGTCAATCAAAGCTATAAAAGTGTATTTCTTTATCAACCACAGAAGCTGAATATATGCTACTACAGAAGCTAGTAAGGAGCTTTATGGATGAAGAATTTTCTAAAGGAATTCTCTCTCAAGTAAGAGAAGTACACTCTATATTGTGATAGTCAGAGTGCCATTGACTTAAGTAAAAAAGTGCTACATATCACTCAAGAATAAAGCACATCGACGTACGCTATCACTGGATCCGAGATGCTTCGGAGAATCGCCTTATGCAGGTTAAAAAGAATGATACAGGCCAAAATTCGTCTGATATGATGACGAATCCTCTACCAAAAGAGAAGCATGACTTTTGCCGAAGGATGACAGGTATAACTATTATTTGAGATCTTTCTCCACGTGAGGATGGAGGGGGAGATTGATTGGAACGGGGTCCATACTAATGATGACTACATGCAACTTTAATGCATTACCTTTCTCCATGCAACAATCCTTGGAGAAGGAGGAATGAACCTTGAAGAAGGAGGAATGAACCTTGAAGAAAGAAGAACGATCTTGGAAGGAAGAACGAACCTTGGAAAATGGAAGGGATGCTCTTTGGTCTTCACCATGAAACGAATGTGGTGTACCCAATAGGCATATCATCTCTATGAATAGGAGGGAGATGGTGAAGATTGAGAAGAAGATGAAGAACAACAACATAACCACATACAACTTGTATTCCTCACACTTATAATCCACTTCAAGTGAGTTTGTGAGAGAAAGTGATCATCAAGTTAAGTTGTACAAACTTGAGAGAATACCCTTTTAATCTTTCAAATTGAGCTGAACCTCGATAAATCTTGTGTGTGTGCAATCTTTCTTATTTTCTCTTCTCTTCCATTTTTAGTTTATTCTCATCTCATCACAAAGATGGAAAATGTCTTATTTTTTTAAACAAACTAAGCAGTATGTATATTACGAAAATAATATTTTGCCCAAAGTTTGTGATCGGGGACGTGACAATGGACCTGCGTGGTAGCCAACCATTGACCTCTCCTTCTATCATCGACTCCACCCTCTCATAATTGTATAAATTTGGAAAATATGACTTGAATGTAAGGCCAAAAGTGAGTATGGGTGACATTTGTGGAGATTTAAAAAGGAAGGCCAAATTGAAGGCAGCTCTATGGGTCTCTACCCAAGATAAAATAGGAAAGCAAATGAGAGCCTTGTCTTATGCATTTTGCTCGACTAGAAATACCATCATACTAAAAGAATTTATAATTTATACATTGTCCACGATCGAGTTGAAAATCTCCATTGATGGATTCGGCTTGGTACCACCTGTCCCAGGGTCAGCCCTGGCCCAGGACGACCGTCCAGGGCCCACAAATTAGGAAGGTCTCAATTTTTTTTTGTATATATTTAACCTTTGTAATATGTTAAATATTAGTGTTCATACAAAATATCATAGTAACTTACTTAATGTGGTTGGTTTTCACGTGTATCTACTATATTAAAGGTCATGGATTCAAGTCCAAGCTATTTGCCTTTTTTTTATAAGTGATTTCAGTTTTTTTTTAAAGGACATAATTTTAAATTTTGTTCTGGGTTCCGAAAAACTCTAGACCGGGTCCTGTCCCACCAGAGGTAATTGTATATGTTTGCATACATAGGCACCAAGCAGTCGAAAAGTGACTCCCATCCATAATTGTCGGTGAATTCTTGGAAACCCTAAATATATAGAAGATACCAACATAAACCCTAAAATATCTTAAAAAAACAGTAAACTTATTGAGTTCAGAAGAAGATTATAAGCCCATGAAAGGTATTAGGCCATAGAAATGATCATATTATATGGTCCAAAAGCTCCAACCGATGGTTAGGACATGTCTATGAGTTGATATCTAACCGATAGTTACGACATGTCTATGAGTTGATATCTAACCGATAGTTACGACATGTCTATGAGTTGATATCTTACGCACGTAGCTGGTTGCTAGAGAGACATGTCCGTACCAATAGTTACATGGACTCACTAGCGGATTCAGGATAAAAATTCACTGGGGCACAATTATAAAGGGGTTTGAAAAATGCGGCTTAAATTTTTTTTTTGGAGTATAATAATACAGTAAAAAAAAATTCACTGGGGGCCCCACCCCAGTGCTTCTCATGTGGGTCCGCCAGTGCATGGACTGAAGTATGTAGTTGGACTTTGGTGTATTGGATATATATTCATGCAAAAGTTTTTTTTTTTTTATTCCAGTTCTTTGTCTGTACTGAAGAATTCTAAAACCTTTTGGGTTCATAGTCTAACATACATTGTTCTATCAAAGACTGAGACAAACCTGAGAAATACCAACACAAACCTTAAAATATATAAAAAGACTGTAAACTAACTGAGTGCAGAGAGAAGATTATAAGCCCATGGCCATAGAAAAGAAATATTGTATGGAAGAGTCCAGAAGCTCTGACCGATGGTTACGACATGTCTATGATTTGGTATCTTATATGTCCGTGGTTGGTTGCTAGTGAGACACATATATAGTAGTATATATGGACTGAAGTCCATTGTTCTTATATGACATATATTGGACTGAAGTCTGCAGTTGGACTTTGGCATGATATATATATAATATATTTTGAAGCAATGGATTAATTTTTTTTTTTTGAAGCAATGGACAATTGTGGCGAACTCGTCTCCACTGGGACTCGAATTCTTGACCACTTGGGCCGCATGCATCTCTTTAACCACTAGGCTAGAGATCATAGATGCATATATATATATATGCAAAAAAATATATATATATATATATATGCAAAAGTTTTTTATTCCAATTCGTTGTCTGTACTGAAGAATCCTAAAACCTTGTGTTCATAGTCTAACATGCACTGTTCTATCAAAGACACAAACCTGAGAAAATATATAGAAATTGTGTCAAATGCAACATCTAATGAAAATTGGGGGGTAGTACAAATGGCTCTTAGGTAAAACAAGTGTTTACTTGTGGGTTCGAACGTTCGAGGAAAGGGTTTCTAGACTCTAATTGGTTCATATCATCCGTGTGGACCAAGATTGGATGTCAGACATTTGCGTGAGCTGAGATCACTTCAACATAATTGTAACCATCTCGTAGATTAGTTTATAATCTATGCCACGTAGATTCGTGTCTATCGAAATGTGTCATAGAAGAATTAGATAACTTGACCAATAGATATACTCTTTCTATTGAATTGTCAAGGTTAATACTGTGGTCATACAAGGTTAATAATATGGTCATACAAGGTTAAAAATTATTTCTATTGTATCGTCAGGGTTAATACAATGGTCATACAAGGTTAATACTATGATCTTAGTAGTAAACAATGTCCAAGTAGACACATGAAGATCATCCTAGATTTTTTTTTTTTTACCTTCATTAATTTCTTGAAACCTTTCTTTCGGTTTTATCTGCAACTTCCTACAACCTGGAACACATAGAGTAATCATGTAGAAGAAGCCGAGGTCATGTGTATGACTACTTACCCAAATTTTCGAAAACATTACATCCAACAACGTGTGATGCGGTCAACAAACTCAAAATAGGAAATACCTCCAAGAACTTTTGAGCAGTAAAGTTCCCCCCAAACTCCAAAATCCTATGGTAAAACCTGCAATTCGACCATAGTAGCTCCACATATCATGTCTCCCATATGGAGATTACCATGAGTTCTGTAACTTGATATATATCTTTCTTTCCATATTTCTTTCATAACATGCTGCCACAAAGATATATAGTTGTTACCGACATAAATTGATGGATCCAATAGAGTTCAAGTAACTGATATACTGCAACAAGGAAATGCCCGACGGAAATTCGGGAAGGTGGAAAGTGAGAGAGAGTTTGCACGTAGAAATTTTCTGTGTTTGAAAGAATGAAAAAGGACACAATATATAGGCTGATGAGATATCTCTAACGGACAGAAAATTGATTGCCATTTAAGCCGGACGTTACAACTGTTTATAATTTAAACAAATGTGAACCATGTGGTTCAAAGAATCTGGACGGAATTTGAAGTGTCCAATGTTAAAAAAATTTAATGAATAGTAACGGTCAGGAAAAATAATGAAGAGCAAAAAATTATTTAGAGTCTCAGCCCGAATCTGAAGAGAAAATCGAATCGGCATTCGGCACCCGCAGATGGGCACGTACCCGCATCCGTTATGCATGCCGAACCGAACCGAGCCGAGCGGGCGGCGGCGCGCGCGTGTGGCCTCATAGGACTCCACACTACTTTAGTGAAGCAAGGTGATATAAGCACAAGTGGACTCCCTCTCCCCACCGATGCGGGACTAAACTTGAGCTTTTGTTCTGTGTAAGAGAGTACACACAGCCAACAATCCCCCCCCCTCCCAAAAAAAAAAGAGTCAAGTTTTAAACTAACGGAGGAAAAGAAAATAAGAGAGGAATTAGAGAATTTCTGGGCAGTTGTATACTATGCATAAATGAGATAGACTACAGCCTTGAATCTCACGTAATAACTATTGTCTTTGTCTGAAGAAGAGCTTGATGGACTACGCTTGAATCAGTTTTCTTGAAACAGATTCAGAAAATAGCACACATAGTACGGTAAAGGTACTTGGGTCTATCGGGTGGCAGTTTGGTTGGCCATGCGCACTTTTATATATTCATGAGAGTTGTCTAGGATCACCATGTCCTATAGTCGCGGCCTTCACGACCTCATATAGGTAAGTCAATTAAGGGTTGGTGATAGAAATCAACCCTGCATATCATGCTTGGAATTATTAAGAGTTTAAACTCACCATATTCATATAACACAAGGAACACTGTCACCATAGGGATGGGATATCAATGTACACATGTACAGCCTCTTGGAATTTTTATTTTAAAGAGAATTTAATCTCAAGGTCAGTGTTCCATAATAGTCACCTAGTTCAGCTTGTTTCTAACCCACTGAACCGACTTCTTGGGATCTGCAGTCAGACTCAGTTAGGTTGCCACTGCTGGTGACTATACTGTGGGCTTAACCCCATCTCCCTCAATGATTCTAGGATCAATGTCCTAGACAGACCCTTCGTCAAGTGGTCTGCAAGGTTCTTTTCTGACTTTATATAGTCAAGAATCACATATTTGTCCAATAGGCTCTTTATTTATTTGAAACGCAGCTGCAAGTGCCTATTCATCTTAGCAATTATAGAATTATGTTTAGTAGTTCTAAACAGATTTATTATCACAGTTTATGAAAATTGCAGGAACATAATGAACAGAAACAGGTATATACATAATAAGATTTCTAAGCCATTCGGCTTTTGTACAAGTAGTGTCCAAAGCTATCATTTCAGAGTACATTGTACTTCTGGCTATGATAGTTTCTTTACATGATCCCCAGGAGATTGCAGCTCCTGCTATGGTAAAAATATATCCAGTAGTGGATTTCACATCATGTGAATCAGTTACCCAATTTGTATCTGAGTAACCTTCTATGATATCATGATGTCTAGTATAATGAAGTTTATAATCTAGAGTACCCTTAAGATATCTAAATACTCTGTCTAATGCAGTCCAATGTGATTGGTTTGGGTTACTAGTATATCTACTTAGTCTCCTAATGGCAAATGCAATGTCAGGTCTAGTCCTATTTGTTATGTACATAAGTGACCCTATCATTTGTGAATATCTATGTTGTTCTATAGGTGATTCTTCATTCTTCTTGAGAACAACATTGCTGTCATAAGAAGTAAGGACAGATTTTTGGTCAAAATACTCAAACTTTTTTAACATTTTCTCAATTGAATGTGCTAGAGATAAAGTATAGCCCTCTTTGTATTTGGATACTTACATTCCTAGGATCAAGTTTGCTTCACCTAGGTCTTTCATATCAAACTGGTTAGATAAATAATTTTTAGTGTTATTTACAATTCCAGTGAAGATCCTATAATAAGGATATCAACGTACAAGCATAAGATAACACAACTCTATTTGTATTTTTAGAATACAAATATTTGTCATATTTATTTGGCATAATACCAAATTCTAAAATGACTTTGTCAAATTTGTTGTATCATTGCTTAGGAGCATGCTTTAGGCCATAAAAATATTTTGCTAATCTACAAACCTTCTTTTCTTGACCTTTAGCAATAAAACCTTCAGGTTGCTTCATAATATTTCTTTCTCTAAATCTCCATTTAGAAATATTGTCTTTACATTCATTTGATGGATCAGCATATCATGAATGGAAGCTAAGGCTAGGAGAGTTCTAATAGAAGTGATTCTAGCTACAGGAGAGTAGGTATCAAAAATAATCTAATATCTTTTTCTGGGTAAAACCTTTGGCTACTAACCTAGCCTTGTACTTTTCTATGGTATCATCAGCTCTAAGTTTCTTTTTGAAAATTCACTTATAACCTATGGGTTTGCTACCTAAAGGAAGATCTGCTAAAAACTAGTATTGTTCTCCATAATGGAGTTGTATTCATTATTAATAGCTTCTTTCCAGAAAGGGGCATCAAGAGAGGATATGGCTTCTTCATAAGTTGAGGGATCACACTCTATGAAAAATATGAAGAATTCTTCACAAAAATTCTTTTCAATCCTCTCTCTTTTACCTTCTAGGTTCTATGACTAGTTCAAGTTGTGAACTTGGTATTTGATCATGAGACCTAGTAGATGGAGTAAGAGAAAGGTTGGAGGAGTTCTATCCTTGAAGGAAAAAATATTCTCAAAGTAAAATGCATCTCTAGCTTCTATAATTGTGTTATTAGAGATTTCATTTACTTCAGAATGGGTTACAAAAAATCTATTATTACTATTTAGGCATATCCTATGAACACAGCATCTACAGTCTTAGGTCCTATTTTCCTCTTTTTGGGTTCAGAAATTCCTACCTTAGCTAGACATTCCCAAACTTTAAGATAATTAATTCTAAGGGTTCGACCTTTCCATAACTCTATGGTGTCTTATCATTAGTCTTAATGGATATCTTATTAAGAATAACATGCTGACAAAAGGACTTCTCCCCAAAGATTATCAGAGGCACCTGAGCTGAGAAGCAGAAGCATGGCATTGACCATGTCTAACAGAGTGCGATTCTTTCTTTCAGCAACTCCGTTGGACTGCGGTGAATAAGGAACAGTTACCTCATGAATAATTCTATGTTCTTCACATAAGTTAGTCATTTTATTTGAGATATACTCTCTACCACGATCTGATCTAAGAATCTTAATCTTTCTATCTAAGTGGTTTTCAGCTTCATAATTATAGACTTTGAATCTGTCTAGAACTTCATCGTTGGTCTTAAGAAGGTAGGTGTAACAGTACTTTGAATGGTCATCTATAAAACAAAGTATTTTCTACCACCTAGGATTAAAACTCTATTGGAATCATAAACATCACTATGGATAAGTTCTGGGAGTTCAGAATCCTTATGAACAGATTTGAAAGGTAGTCTAGTATGTTTGGATTGAAGACAAATTTTACATTTGTGTTCATCATCAATAGGAGTCTTAGATATAAGATCTAAGTTTATCATCCTTTTAATAGATTCTAAATTTACATGACCTAATCTACCATGCCAAACATTTAAGGATTCAACATTTGCAATAAAAGAAGGATTTGAACTTTTATTCATAGTACTTAAAATAAAGAGTCCATCTTTTACAAATTCTTTCCCCACAAAAAATTCATTCTTAGAAAAAACTACTTTATTAGCCTCTATTACAATTTTGTATCCTGCGGCTACAAGTAATGATCCACTAACTAGGTTTCTTCTAACAGATGGCACATGAAGCACATCATGGAGAGGTAGAATTTTTTCTGATATCATCTTCAGATCTATTATTTCTCTTCCTACAATTTGTGATGTTGAACCATCTCCTAAAGTCACGCCTCCTCCACATGATTCCTGATAGGTTAAAAAATAGGAGCGATCAAATGAAACGTGAATATTAACTCCGAAATCCAACCACCAATCATCAGAATGGAAAGAAAGGTTTACTATAGGTTGATAGCATACAGACCTGAAGGAACTGGAAGACTCATTCAGAATCATGTTAACCTTTGGCTTGTCTTTCCTTTGAAGGAGGTCTCGATAGGTTCTTTCGTCCTTTGGAAGCAGTTGATGGCCGTATGGTTTGTTCTACCATATACAAAACAAATCTCTCTGATCCTGAGTCTGACCAAAGTTTCTAGATTTCTGAGGTTGATGGTGTTGAGGGTTTTGATGATGAGGGTTTTGGTGATTTGGTTGAAAACTCTGCTTCTTTTTTAAAGAGTTTTTCTTGGGTTTGAGATAGTTGTTAGCCTTGGATTTACCATGGCTTTCTACAAGGTTTACCCTAGCTGTGGCACTAGACCTAGCTTTGGACTTTGACCTATATTCTTATTCTGTTCTATGTCTTTTTAAAGCTTAAGAGTATGTAATAGTTCCTTGTAGATGGAGGAGATCATTTGCCACATTATACCAAGATGGAGAGAGTTTGTCTATCAAGCATCATATTTTGTGCTCAGTGGAAAAGAATGTTCCCTTGGCTTGAACATGTCTAAGGTATTCTTGAAATTCATGAATTTGGTCATTTATAGGCTTGTTATCTATCATGACATATCTGTTGAATGTGGAGGAATTGAATCTATCAATTCCAGCATCATCACACCATATTAATCTTCCAAAGCATCCCAGAGTTCTTTAGCGCTTTTATATTTAAAAAATATGTCGTTGAGTGACTCGGACATAACACTTAAGATTCTGTGGAAGCAGTAGTAGTCTATTTCCTTAGGGGTCTTAGGTTTGGTAGATGAAGAGGACTTGGATACCCCTACGTCAGCTCAGTCTTATCAGAATCATTTATGATGGGTGTGAACTCATCAATGGCAGAAATCAGGCCTAAACTGGTAAGCCAAAATTTTATCTGGCTCTGCCTCTCTTGAAGTATGTGCCATTGAACTTAGCAAGCTTCGCAGAGTAGGTCTTCTTTGGCAGCCATGTTTTCTAAGTCTGTAAAAATTTATATTTACTCAATAAGATGGCTTAAGCTAAAATTAACAATTCAAATGATTTTATTATAGACCTTCAAAATTTTAGTTTTTTAAGTTTTGATGAGATTGGGTTAGCTGTAGGGGCCGGATCCCAGCAAGCGAAGGTTCACTAAGAACACTTAAATACCGGTCGCTTAGACGATGTTTCACCTTGTTGACAGAAGGACCTTTTTGCAACAAAATGGCGACTCTGCTGGGGACGACTTTCTCCTCCGACG